>CAUYPK010081535.1:0-12130 GCA_963574355.1 Loris lydekkerianus
GTTCCTGATCTAAGTGGAAATGATTTCAATTTAACTCCATTCAGTATGATATTGGCTGTGGGTTTGCTGTAGATGGCCTCTATTAGTTTCAGAAATGTCCCTTCTATACCAGTTTTCTTAAGTGTTCTGATCATGAAGGGATACTGGATATTATCAAAAGCTTTTCCTGCATCAATTGAAAGAATCATATGGTCCTTATTTTTTAGTTTATGTGTTGAATTACATTTATAGATTTATGTATATTGAACCAGCCTTGAGACCCTGGGATAAATCCCACTTGGTCGTGGTGTATAATTTTTTTGATGTGTCGTTGGATTCTGTTTGTTAGGATCTTATTGAGTATTTCAGCATCAATATTCATTAGTGATATTGGTCTATAATTTTCTTTTCTTGTTGGGTCTTTCCCTGATTTGGGGATCACCTTGGAAATCTCTTCATTATGACAGTACGTACAGTAGAAATCGCTGATGTGCAAGCAAACCATAAAAGATGCAGCTTTCCAGAAAGCACATTTTGTTGATTGTTTTTCATTGTCTAAATATCCTTTGCCATGATTCTTGATGAAAGATTCTTTCAATCTTGTAAACATCAGTGTTCATAGTCTCACTACTATGCAGTTTCACGTCCATGGACAGGAAGGCTGGTTCACAGCTAGTGAAAAGCTAGAAGAGTCTAAGTTTTAATGGCTGATAAACCTTACATCCTATGGAGGAGGAAAGCACTTTTCCTTTTTTGCTACTTAAGAATGGGGCAGAAATGTATGCTGAGGTAGCCCAGTCAATCCTTATTTTTTTCTTTTTTTCTGGAAATTTGGTCTTAGAATATTTCTGGAAGGGTGACATTTCAAAGAAGCCACTGCTGGGACGGGCGTCCATTGGAGTCTTCAATGCTGGGCACCTGGCTATCCTCTTCTGTGGCTTTATCCAGGCACTAATTACTGTTCACATGCTGCAGGGTTAATTACACTGGGTCATACTCCCAAAGTTGGTTGCCTTTTAGGTTGTGGCATTTGAGCATCATGACTGGGCCATTAAGTTTGGAAACATTCAAGCAAAGGTCATCTGTTCTAATTTATTTGTTGGCAGTATAAGAGAAAACCTGATTACCTCCCATACCGTGACAATTAAAAATTCCAACTTTTTCATTCTCTTTTCTAGCCATGTTATCTAGACATTGATTTGTTTACACATTTCGTAGTTCTCCCAATGAGAAATAGTGATGTGGAATTTGAGAATCAGGATAAATATTCTCTAGGTACCAAGAGAAAGGCCTGCATTGTAGTTTGTGATCTGTTGAGCACAATCGTCTCATTTGCCATTAAATTGAACTGATTGATGTTAAACATCTCTTTCATCTTTTCTTGATCCTCTTTAGGGATGAGGACTGGTTTCCCCATTTCTTCAGGACCTTCATGAGGCTTTTGTATAGGCTCTGGAACATCCCCAGCAGGCGGTGCCATGTCCTTCTCATCACATTTGCTGCATTCACTGAAGTAAAACAGTAGGAACGTGTCCAAGAGTACCCAAATCAAGGAGGTGGCTAGGACCACCTGCAATATGCAAATTTTCTCATGGCACTTTAAATCAAATGCGAAATTTTAAAATTTATACATATAAATATACAAAGATCATGAAAATTTATTCCAATCCAGTTTCATCAGAAATCACGTTCATAGCCTCGCTTCTCTGGCTGGCCCAGGCGGTCACAGCGCAGTCCAGTGGGCCGCAAAAGCAGACGCTACTCGGGCCATCATCCACTGCACCACCTACTGGGCCACTCTACAATTTTTTATTACGTATCTTGCTCATGTACTTTCCAACTTACTTACCTGAGGATAAAATATATTTCACATACTTAGAGAGAAGTAAAAGGAAAAAATTGTATTCATAGGGGGTTTTATTTTTATTTTTTGAGACAGAATCTCACATGTACTTTCCAAGTTACTTACCTGAGGATAAACTATATTTCACACACTTAGAAAGAAATAAAAGGAAAAAAAAAGTGTTCATAAAGGTTTATATTTTTATTTTTTGAGAGAGAATCTCACTCTGTTGTCCGGAGTAGTGTGCCATGGTGTTCATGAAATTTCTTTCTGCAGTTACGTTCTTGGTATCAGAGATTCACAGAATGAATCCACAGACCACAGACATCAGTGATAAGATAGGATTTATTAGTTAGAAAGGAATAAAAGGAAGGAAAGGCACCAGAGCCTCTGGAAGAGCAGGGAGAGACACAAATGGGAAGTCTCCCATGAGGGTCTTTTGTCCAGGTGTTATATACTGTTTGTAAATATGGATATCTTGAGAATTACATTTGTCCAGGACTGGGCAAACTTCAATGTTGATTAGTGAATGAATGAGGGTATTCACAAATGAATGTAGTCCCTCCAGCTCCTGCAAAATGGAAAGAGTCCACTCCAGAAGAAGCTCAGCTTACATGAAAAACTAGAAAAACTGCTCTTGTCCTGTTGTGATTGTATTCAGGGAGTTTGGAGAGAAAAAGTCTGTTGGCTTAGGTCTGGAAAATGGGGGCCCTTTTCTAGCTCAGAATAGGAAAACCCTGTATCAAGGGAGTCATGGCTCACAGGAACCTCAAACACTTGGCTTAATAGATCTTCTTGCCTTAGCCTCCCAAGTAACTCAGACTATAGACACCTGCCACAACACCTGGCTAGTTTTTATTGTTCTGTTTTTGTTTTTTTGTTTTTCTTCTATTTTTAGTAGAGATGGGATTTCACTCTTGCTAAAGCTGGTCTTGAACTTATTCTTTAAGTTTTTAAACTTTTTCAATGGTTATTGAATGGTTATTGAAAAAGTACTAAATATAGCACTAAATCAATTTCAATGGTTATTAAAAAAGTACTAAATATAGCACTAAATCAATTTAAGGAATGAAAAGGACATTCTGATATTATAATAATTCACCATAGATGAAATATAAACTCTAATTTCTTAGTGCTAAATTATATTTATTTAAAATAATGCTAGTGAAAATTATTTCACGCTCACTTCCAACTAATAGTGTGCTAATATAATAATTGCCTTACTCAAAATCCTCTACAACTTCTGTCTACCTTGCTAGTCTTTCTTTTAGAAACCAGAAAGTTTAAAACTACATTTCTAAACAAACTTGCAGGTAAGATGCAAACCTATGAAGTATTTTCTTACAATTAGTCTTATTTAACTAACATTGGTAGATGGAGTGAAATATGTTACATATGGACTATTGGTGAGAGGGAACATGCTAAATCACTTTGGAGATAATTTATTAATAACTAATAAAATGAAATTACAAATTGCCTTAGGAATACTTTCATACTAAGTATATATGGGAAAGAAATTAATAAATATAAACAAAAAGTAATGAAATATGTTCATTGTTATCATTTATTTCAGATATTATTAGGTCATTTCAAAAGTTTTGTCCGTTTTTATGAGGCTACTTTAAACTGTTATATCTCAGTGAATATTTATTCAATTTAATCGAAATAAGCACCATTTGAATCAGTGCACTTTTGCCAACGTAACACAAGTCGATTAATTCTGTGGGCTTAAAAATTGGGTGCTCAGGATTTGATGAAGTCAATGAAGGCCGTTTTTGCTAGGTCCTGATTGGCAAAGATTCTACCAGTGAGAAAGTTATCGAAGTACTTGAAAAGATGCTCGTCAGTTGGCAAGAGGTCTGGGGAGTATGGTGGGTGGGGCAGAACTTCGATGCTCAATTCCTTTAATTTTCGGATGGTGATTTGTGAGACGTGCAGCCGGGCGTTGTCGTGGAGCAGGATCGGACCTCTTCTGTTGCCCAGTGCTGGCTGCTGCTGATGCAATTTTCAGTACATTTCATTGATTTCCTCACAATAGGACTCTGCTGTGATGGTTTGGCCTGGTTGCAGAAAGTTATAGTGAATCACACCAGCAGCTGACCACCACACAGTAACCATGATCTTTTTTTGGTGGGGTTTCATCTTTAGGAAGTGCCTGGGTGGCTCCTTGGTGTCCAACCACTGTCCTGAATGTTTCCTATTGTCATAGAGAATACACTTTTCATCACACGTGATGATCTGAATCAAAAAAGGATCGTTTTGGTTGCGCAAAAGCAATGAAGAACAAACCTCAAAACGTGACAATTTCTGCCGATCGTTTAAATCATGGGGCACCCACTTTTCGAGCTTTTTGACCTTTCCAATACATTTTAAACCATCAAAAACCACATGGGAGCTGACACCCAGTTCTTCCGCCATCCCACGCACCATTTGTGATGGGTCAGTCTCCACCAGGCTCCTCAAATCCTCATTCTGGATTACTTTAGATCGACCACTTTGGGGCTCATCTTCGAGGCTAAAATTTCCAGAACGAAATTTTGCAAACCAGCGTCGACAGTGCATTCATTAACACTATCATTGCCAAATGCCTGGTTAATTTTTTGGGCTGTTTTGGCAGCGCTTTGGTTCAATTTGAATTCGTAGAGAAAAATTGGCCAAAAATTGCTTAATGACATCATATTGTAATAGGCTAAAAAGAATAAAAAAAATTAAAAGTAGAAAAAAATGAACAGGATCAATGTATAGAGTACAAAATTCTCCATCGATCAGTATATACCACGACACAGTAGAATAAATATTTATTGAGATATGGAGCTACAAAAACACATGACATTAAAATGGACAAAACGTTTGAAACAAATATAATTTTTAGGAGTAGAATTTATATTATTTTATAGTTCATATATTTCTGTTGAGATATTTTAACTTTTCTTTCATTACAATTATATTTTCCTTCATGTACTTGAGTGTAGTTATGAGTTTAAATTCCTCAACATTTGGAGGAAATGTCATTGGCTGTTTTGGAGTCACTGTCATTGATTGCTTTTTTTTGTTGTTAATAATGGGTTACACTTCATTTTATGTTAGGTAATTTTTAGTTATATACTAAACATTGCAATAATATGTTATCTCTACCATGGAATCTGTTCTGTTCTTTAAAAAACTCAAACTGAAAGCCCTGTCTTCCTTGTAATGAGTGACACTTAGAAAATCAGTTCAGTTTCTTTAAGTGTAGCTTTATGGACCCATTTTATGAATGTATTTGAGGAGTTAGCCAAGAATTTGAATATGTTATATATAGAATTTGGCTATTTACCTCTCCTGTGTTCTCCTTTGAAGGATTTTTTTAAACCTCAATTTCTATTAGTTTGTGGATGTTTCAAACTCTCTTCTGGTTCTTCAAGCCAGTAAGTCTGCAGGTTCCCACTGGGGTTTTAGCCTTTCTATGTGAGACAGACCGGGGAATACCCATAGACTAAAAACTATGAAAGACATAAAAATCACCAGTGCTTTTCCTTTCTTCCAAGTTTTAACTTTTCTCTAGTACTTTCCTACTTTTTGGTTGCTCTCTGAAGCTTGGCTCTGGTATGTTTTAATGTTTTTCTGATGCCTGGTCATCTCAATTTTTTACTTTTTCTGCAGGTTGTAAGCCAGGTATGTGCAGTACATAAATATAATAGAGTTAACAGGAAGTTTGTATTTTTTTCCCATAATGTGGCACAGGAGAGATGGCCCTGATCTTCAAAGATTTTGTACTTTGAATGACCTCAACAGGAAACAATGATCTTATAACCTGATTCTAAGGTACATCAGACATGAAAGAAAAAAACAACTTAAAGGTGTAGATGAAAAAACGGTCATTTCAGAATCTATTTGAGGCCAGAAAGTAAAGTATGTATCTGCAGAAGAGTTTAAAAATGTTTGAGAATTTGCTTTCATAATGACGTGAAATTATTAAAGGACATTTTGAAAAGAGGTTGTTGACAGAGAGAAGTAAGGGATTGTGTTACCAGGAAAAGCTAACATGTGCAGAGCATGGATGACCATTAATGTTATGTTCTTACACTGTGTTGGAAGGGGATAGGTGCCTATTTCTTAGATGATCATATGCAGATGAAATGATTTAATTTTCTTCCTAAGAAATTTCAATGAGTCTGCCTAATTATGGTATAAAATAATATTATAAGTTAACTTCGCTAAAGCTAAATTTGTCATTAGCAGTAACTGTCCAAAAACATTTAAATGGCTTTACATTAATGTACCTTTATCATCAAATTACCTCATTCTGAACTCATATTCTTTCCTAGCTGTTGATCTGGGAAGGCATCCAGGAAGAATTCAATTCTGCTTGAACAATATTTCAAAAGTTAATAACCGTGTATCACGAATTGTGCTGGATGACTATCAATTATTTGATTTAATACTTGCAATATCTACTTGAGTTAGGGTGTGTGAAAAATCCCCATTTCAAGATTTTAGGAGGTGAAATAACTTGTCCAAAGTTAACAGCCAGTAAATGATAAACTTGGGATTTGAACCTATGTGATCTGACTCTACCCTTTAACATCTAATTGTCAGTGACGCGGAACTTGTTTTTCTATTGTTTATTATGCTAGAGAAGTAGTTCTCAAGCTTCCTAATGCTGCAATGTATTTTCATTGTTAAAAAGGGGTCACAACCCGCAGGTTGAGAACTGCTGTGCTAGAACCAAAAATATAAAAGAAATGTATAATTGAACTTCAATCTCTTATTTGTGACAAAATTAATTTGAAATCAGTTAGGCTGATCTGTAAACAGTTATTGAGTATGGCAGGTTGCAGGTGGTATTGGGTAAGCACATAGACATCTCCATTAGACAACTTTGTTACTTAGTACCTGTGTGACTTTGGATTACTTTTTTGACTTTACTATGCACCAGTTTTCTCATTTTAAAATAATATAAAAAGATAAATTAGGGTTTTTAAAAATATTTTAATCTTATAAGGATTATATTACTTAATATACATAAAGCACTGAGGACTTAATATACATAAAGCATTATGTATATGGTACATAATGAAAGGTCATATGTCAGTCGTTATCAATGGATACTGCTTAAAATATTAATTTTAAGAACATTAGAAAAGTCAAAAAACTTTTCATATCTCAGAAACAAACCAAGACACTGGACTTCACCATCCCAAAAGAAACTTTCTCTTAAATTCTGAAGGATTAACACACTTTTTTTTTTTTTTTTTTTTCCTTCAGTTTTTGGCCGGGGCTGGGTTTGAACCCGCCACCTCTGGCCATACTCCTTTGAGCCACAGGCTCTGCCCAGGACTAACATTTTTTAATTTGAGATTTGGCACATTCTGAAATCTCAAAAGATAAAATTCTTAAAAATGCAGCTCCTGTATTGAAGAGGGAAAAACACTGGCAGTCTCTTTGTTCTTACAACTGGAAGCACTTCGAGGTGGTAGAACAGTGTCATCTAGTGAGAGCTTCAGGTGAGAAAATTCTCTCTACTAATATGACATGACTACACGGTACTATTTGCAGGGTTCAAATTCCTAGAATTTTAGAACAAAAGCTATTATCATTCAAGTAACATATGAACAAGAACAGATGTTTGAGATAAATTTATCATAATAAAAAGATTTCAAAGATAAATACCTTACTTAGCACCATAAATATAATATTGGATGGTCCTCATCATAGTTTTGAAAATCCACATTTAATGATCTATTCTTTTGTGCTTTTGAGGCATGGAAGTAGGGTGTTTTAATCGTTGTGGTTTTGGTTTCTGCGTTTGGTTTCCTTCTGAGGATGTAAATAACTTCTGGGGAACTTAATGTGATGGATCTGCTCTCAGTTTAAGTTCACCCGAGTCAGTGTTGGTTGACAGCTGGACTCTGCTGGGATGCTCCAAAATAGAGAGATCTTGTTATGACAAGCAGCACCATGTACTTTAGGAGAGAAGACAGGTTTTACAAATAGACGCTGAGTGGGCTATCAAAGCTTTGCTTTTTAATATAAATACCTATATCCTTAGAAACGGAGGCTGTCTTTATCCTTGGGATCCATGCCTTTTAAGAATTGCTTTTATTTTTTTCCCCTTTCATTGTTTCTACTATTTTTTATTATTTCTTTTCTTTTTTAATTTCAGAATAATATGAACACTTTTCTGAAAATAATTACTTTTGCTTTGATTTATCTTCCTTTTAAATTGTAGATCCTAGTTCGTTTGACATGATACTTTCCTATGTTTCACTTCTAATCAGTAAATCTCAAGGCTCAAAAAAAAAAAATACTGCATTTTTCTCCTTTCAATGTTTCTACTTCTTTTATTATTTCTTTTCTTTTTTTATTTCAGATTAATATGAGGACTTTTCCGAAGATTATTACCTTCAAAGTCTTCCTTTTAAACCATGGATCCTATTTCCTTTGACATAATATGTTCCTACATTTCATTTCTAATCGATAAATCTTAAGGCTAAAACAAAACAAAACAACCCTAATTTTGGCTTTTGACAGTGTTCTGAGATTCCATTGGCCTTCTGAGGCCAGGAATGAAATATTCGTACTTTGAAACAAAATGATGAAACAGAATTCTTCATAGTTTTTAAAACTATTTAGAGCAGAATTTTCCATCATGATTAGAAATCCACAAGAACATGAATGGCTAATAACTGAGCAGGCAAAGGGCTTTTTTTTGGCAGCCAGTAAATAATAGTTCCATAAAGGGACAAACAGTTTCTCTCTTTTCTGCAAGAAGTGCATTTTTTACATATGATAATAAGAGATGACATTGCTTTTGTGAGGATACCACGTGGAACACATTCTTTTGAGATGTTAATGATTGTCACTGTTGTTACTGAATTGTCTTGCATTTGTACGAGGTGACTCCGTTTTCAACATGAGCTCTCTTTTTAGAATGTCCAACATTCATTACACATCAGAGCATTCCTGTAACTGAACAAAATGAAACAAAACTTTTTTTTTTTTTTTCCCCAGACAGAGTCTCACTTTGTTGTCCTCAATAGAGTACTTTGATGTCATAGCCCACAGCAAACTCAGGCCCTTTGGAACAAGCCTCTTGCTCCAGCCTCCTGAGTAGCTGGGACTACAGGCTCCCTCCACAATGCCTGGCTAATTTTAGAGATGGGGTCTTGCTCTTGCTCGGGCTTATCTTGAACTCCTGAGTTCAGGCAATCCATCTGCCTCGGCCTCCCAAAGGCTAATCCTAATCACTCTAGGATTAAAGGCATGAACCATGAAACAAAGCATTTAGAAATCTTTGATTCTTAAAGTAAATAGAAACCATCACTAAAGCTGAAAATACTGCATCAGTTAGTGAATAATTCAGTTGAGCTTATTAATAAAGTCACTTATTAGGATGTTACTTAGACTTAATACAATCTGGTTTTAAATGAGATTCTGGCAGGTTAATAGTTAAAAAGTTAAAAGTTTATATCAATGATTTATTAAGTTTTATTGGCCTTCTAATCTGAATCTTTTGCTAACACTGAATGTGGTAAATTTTATTTATTTGTTAGAAAGCTTTTAAGAGGTTGTAATTTTTTAATAAACTTAAATACATAATTTTTCAGTTTGGAATTAATTAACAGCATTTATGGTTCATGAATATTTGCCTATCATTAAACATTCCAATACAACTTAATTCTCTACCAACATTAACATATTTTCTCATTTGCTGTAACAGTAATTTAGTTTTTTCAGGATTTTAGCATTAATTTTTAAAACTACACACCCCAGGTCACCATTATCACCACACTCTGCGTAAGGCATTTATTCAGACAATGCCTCTTGCCCCTCTTTATCCAGATTACGGCAATAGGACCAAGACCCCCAGGCCCTATTTTTATCAAGGTTCTAATCCTCTTGCAGTTCTGTGTGTCCCCCGTTCCCCACACTAAAACCTTCCTGTGTGTATGCTGGAACCCAATCCCTCATCAACACACCTCTTTTGTCCCTCCCATCTTCCCTGAAAGTTCTTCTCACTTTCTTGTAGGAAGTCTTGCTGGAGAGAACAAGGTTGAACAAAATATTGATAATCATAATCATTATCAATAACTGCAAGTTCTCCATAATGAAGTCTTCAAGTGAGCGACTCTCCATCCACCAGTCTCGTCTGGTTGCTCCAACTGATGACCTCAATTACCCAAACTCCAACAATTGTTAACCCGATCAAGACCTTCAGTTCATTCATTCTGCTGCGGTCCAGTTATATCTCCAACTCCTCATGTCCCTAACTTCTCTCATTATTGAGAATAAATGCTGTTGACCATGCGTAGTGTTACCCCAATGCATGAACCGTTCCACAAATTCACAGCACTCTTGATATTGTCTTGACATTTGTTGTATTAACCTGCCAGAACCTCAGCCTGTTTTCATCCACATCTCTAGCAAGGGCATGCCTGCAACATTTTGTAACCATAATATTCTCCTACATGATTTTTATTTCTTCTCCTTTTTTTAAAGAATACAATATTTTGTTAAACTCAGTTATTTATTCTGCTGCCTATTTAACTCATAACATAAAATCAGAAAACTTCTACAGACTAGTAACAACAAATCAGAGAAAATATTTCCTTCTTCTCTCCTAAGAGAGAAGCTATTCTAAGCTGAATTTCCCCATGATCTAGTGAAATCACACTTCTCTTCTATCCAAGGTCATCATTGTAACAATTTCTACTAAGTCATTTTCTTTAGCATAAAATTATTTCATAATCAATCTCAACCTAAAATGAAAAATAAAGCCCACATTTCTGTTCAGCCACCCTATTTCTTTGTCCCACTTTTCAGAAAACTTCTCAAAGATATTGTTTGCATTCACTATCCAAGTTTTAGTCTCTGATTTTTTCTTATTCGAGTTTATTCAGGTTTTTAATTCTACTTTACTTAAGCGTCTTTCATCCAAGTTGCCACCTTGTTTTTCATCTCATTCCTGACGTATCAGCAGCACAGGATACGGTTGATCATTCCCTTTCTTTTTTTTTTAATTAATATTAAATCATAGCTGTGTACATGAATGCGAGCATGGGGCACCATATATTGGTTTTATAAGCAGTTTGACACGTTTTCATCACACTGGTTAACATAGCCTTCCTGGCATTTTCTTAGTTGTTGTGTTAAGACATTTATATTCTATATCATTTCCTTTCTTCTCTTCCTTGTCTTTCAGGATCCAACACCCTCAGTCTCCCAATGCTCAAAAGAAATTCCTTTCTCCACTTCAGTGTTTCCTTCTCATCTTTCTGAACTCTGAACTGTGTGGTACCCAATCATTGGTTCATCCATTCCTTTATCCTCTCAATAGAGGATCTAGTTAATTCATGAACATGTTGGAAACCGACAAGCTCCAAATATAAATCTTCATTTTAATCTACTTCCTGAAATCCACCTGACAATTTAATTTTTTCATTTGGATGTCCAATAGTCACCTCAGCTTTCAAGTGACTAAAACTCATTTCCCTGTCCCTAATCTTTCCTTTCATATCAACCATATACCAGAAAGTGGTGGTTTTGTTTTTCCAATTGTCCAGGCTCTAGATTGTGGACTTGTGTTTGACTTTCATAATATCCATGAGGCAACTAATGACTTATTGCTTCATGCTCTATCATGATGACAGCCAATTCTCACCATTTGCATGTCAATTTTCTAATCCAGTTTGCCACCCACTTTGTATTGGTTTCCTCTTGCTGCTGTACCAAACACCATAAGCTTGTCAGTTTAAAATAACAAAATTATTATTTTAAAGTTCTAGAGCTCAGAAGTCCTAAAATCACAGTTTTTGTGTGGCCATATTCCTTCTGCAGGCTCTAAGGGAGAATTCCTTTTCTTGCCTTTTTTTTTTTTTGCAGTTTTGGCCGGGGCCGGGCTTGAACCTGCCACCCCCAGTACATGGGGCCACACCCTACTCCTTAAGCCACAGGCACCATCCCCTTTTCTTGCCTTTTTCAGGTTCTAGAAACTGCTTATGTTCATTAGCTTATAGATTTTGCTTCTTCTACCTTCAAAGTCATCATAATAGCATCTGTTATGGAGTGAGATAAGGACCACTGACTCAAATTAGAATTTCAAAAAGGAGTCTTTTATTACCGTATATACTCGAGCATAAGCCAACCCGAGTATAAACTGACCCCCTTAATTTTACCCTAAAAACTGGGAAAACTTAGTGACTCGAGTATGAGCCGAGGTGGAAAATGCAGCAGCCACTGGTAAATTTCAAAAATAAAAATATATACCCAAAACAATTACAATAATTGAGGAATCAGTAGGTTAAATGCTTTTCAATATTTATTGCT
>CAUYPK010081537.1:0-25637 GCA_963574355.1 Loris lydekkerianus
AGAGTGCCATGGCATCACACAGCTCACAGCAACCTCCAACCCCTGGGCTTAAGCAATTCTCTTGCCTCAGCCTCCCGAGTAGCTGGGACTACAGGCGCCTGCCACAACGCCCGGCTATTTTTTTGTTGCAGTTTGGCCGGGGCTGGGTTTGAACAGGCCACCCTCGATATATAGGGCTGGAGCCCTGCCCACTGAGTCACAGGTGCTGCCCCTAAAATGGTAAAATTTTAATATATTTCATGTAATAGGAAGAACTTAAGAAATAAAGTATAGGTGCATGCAATGTCCTTGATAAATATCACAAACATCAAGTTGTAGAAAAGAAAGCAGAACCAAAGTATACATACTTGGCCATGCGAGGTGGCTCAAACCTGTAATCCTAGCACTCAAGGAGGCTGAGTCAAGTGGATTCCCTGAACTCACACGTTCAGGGCCAACAAGAGCAAAAGCGAGACCCTGTCTCTACTAAGATAGAAAAAACTGAGGCAAGAGGATCGCTTGAGCCCGGGAGTTGGAGGTTGCTGTGAGCTATGACGCAACAGCATTCAACCCAGGGGCAACAGCTTGAGACTGCATCTCAAAAAAAAAACAAAAACAAAAATAAACAAAGTATACATACTGTGTAATTCAATGAATATAAAATTTAAAAAGCAAATCAACCTGAGGCTTGCATCCAGCAATGATAAAGCATTTGTAGAACTAACAATTTCACGCATGACAGTGATAAAATGTGGCTAAAATATTATACATGCATATATAGAAACATGTAATAGTAAACAAGTCTGATATAGGTGTAAGAAGTACATGTGTATGAGAATATCAGCTGGCTTCTACCATAGAATAGGGAGAGATTAGACTTTCGAGTTCCACCAAGTTAACTCCCTCCTAGAAAAATAACAGCATTAAACAAATATTCATATAGTTTCTTTTTTTTTTTTTTTTTTGAGACAGAGTTTCACTATGTCACCCTTGGTAGAGTGCCGTGGCATCATAGCTCATAGCAACCTCCAACTCTTGGGCTTAAGCAATTCTCTTGCCTCAGCCTCCCAAGTAACTTGGACTATAGGCGCCCGCCACAATGCCTGGCTATTTTTTAGTTGTAGTTGTCGTTGTTTGGCAGGCCCTGGCTGAATTGGAACTCACCAGCCCCTGTGTATGTAGCTGGCGCCAAAAGCACTGAGTTACGGGCGCCTAGCCATTCATATAGTTTCTATTAAACAATTTTAAAATTTACAATGTGTGAAGAAACAAAAACAATTCTACACAAGATAAAAATCAGGTAGTAGAAGGTGTTCCTAAGATGTCTAAAATGTTGCGATTAGCAGACATTAATTTGAAACCAGCTATTATAAATGTTTACAGAAATAAATTGGTAAAATACTCTCATAATAAATGTACAGATACATAACAGCAGAGAAATGAGAACTATAAAAGGACCCAAATATAAAGATGATAATATAAAAATTACTTTTGAAATTGTCAGCAAAGTATAAATAGAAAAAAGAATTATATGCAGGTTCGTTAAAATTATCTAACGTGGGGCAGCGCCTGTGGCTCAAAGGAGTAGGGCGCCAACCCCATATGCCAGAAGTGGCGGGTTCAAACCCAGCCCTGGCCAAAAACTGCAAAAATAAATAAATAAATAAATAAATAAATAAGCCTAATTAAAAAAAAACTTATCTAACATGAAGGAAAGAGTAGAAAAAGTCTGAAGAAAAATGAACAGAATCAGGTGGCACCCGTAGCTCAGTGGTTACGGCACTGGCCACATACACCCAGGCTGGCAGGTTCAAACCGGGCTCCGGCCTACTAAACAACAGTGACAACTGCAACAAAAAAATAGCCCAGCATTGTGGCAAGCACCTGTAGTCCCAGCTACTTGGGAGGCTGAGGCAAGAGAAGCACGTAAGCCCAAGTGTTGGAGGTTGCTGTGAGCTGTGACGTCAAAGTACTCTACTGAGGGCAACATAGTGACACTCTGTCTCAAGAAGAAAACAAAGAAAACAAAACAAAATCAGCAACTGATAGTTGAAAATTTGGAGAATATCTAAAGTTCTAAATCTAAAAATCTTACCAAATCCCTAAATAAAAATACAAATAACATAATACCTAAGTAAATCATAGTGAAACTTTTAAAAGTCAAAGATAGTCAATCTTGAATGCAGCTGTTTAGAAAACACATCACATGCAGGGAGAAATAATGTGATTGATGGATGATATGTCATCAAAAACAACAGACACGTAACAATTAAATTATTTTTTTAATTTTTTGTAGAGACAGAGTCTCACTTTATCTCCCTGGGTAGAGTGCCGTGACATCATAGCTCACAGCAACCTCCAACCCCTGGGTTTAGGTGATTCTCTTGCCTCAGCCTCCCAAGCAGCCTGGACTACAGGCACCCGCCACAATGCCCAGCTATTTTCTTTACTGTTGTTGTTACAGTTTGGCCAGGGCTGGGTTTGAACCCGCCACCCTTGGTATATGGGGCTGGCACCCTACCCATTGAGCCACAGGTGCCACCCTTTTTTTTTTTTTTTTTTTTTTTTTGAGACAGAGTCTTTCTCTGTTGCCCAGGCTAGAGTGCTGTGGCATCAGCCTGGCTCACAACCACCTTCAGCTCCTGAGTTGAAAGGATCCTCCTGCCTCAGCCTGCCAAGTAGCTGACACTAGAGTTGCCTACCACAATACCCAGGTAATTTTTTCTATTTTCAGTAGAGATAGGGTCTTGCTTTTCCTCAGGCTGCTCTCAAACTCCTGAGCTCAAGGGATTGTCCTGCCTAAGCCTCCCAGAGTGTTAGGATTAAAGGCATGAGCCACCACACTCAGCCTGAAAGTACTTTTTTAAGTGTGGAAAGAAAAATCTACTATCCACTTAGGCATCTATCTACAGAAGAACTATCTTTTAAAAATAAAGCAGAGGTCGGGCGGGGTGGCTCACGCCTATAATCCTAGCGCTCTGGGAGGCCGAGGCAGGTAGATTTCTTGACCTCATGACCACCCTGAGCAAGCAATACCCTGTCTGTACTAAAAATAGAAAAACGAAGCAAGAGGATTGCTTGCACCTGAGTTGGAGGTTGCTGTGAGCTATCATGCCACTCCACCCAGGACAACAGCTTGAGACTCTGTCTCAAAATAAATAAATAAATAAATAAATAAATAAATAAATAAATAGCAGAATCCATAATCAGATACCCCTTATATATGAGAACAAAGAAATGTAAGTAAAAACCAGATTCTTTTAGAAAAAGCAATTAAAAATATGGAAAATGGAGCGATATCTTGGAATTGCTGAGAATATCTCTTAATCTAGTATCTCAGACATAGTGATAAATAAAAACATGTTCATCATTAAAAGAGCACGTGCCAAAGACTGAAAATTCACGCTAATATATTTTCATTAAAACAATAAAGAATGAGAAGAAGAGAGATACCCTGTCCCCTCCGCCCGGCGTCGCCACGGGGAGGTGCTGCCGTGGTTGCAGCTGCTGGTCTGAGTTGCAGTGTTTGCATGGGAAGTACATGGTAGATTATAAGCAGCCCACAGTCCACGCTGTTGAGATGTGAGCGAGCTGTTCAGAGTGACACATTGCCCCAGGGTGCCCTTGTAAAAAGACAGGATTTGCACATCTATCTCAGGGCTCAGAATCTTGCTGGCACATTAGCATTATTTTTGTTAAACCTTAAGAATCCAGAGAAACTGCTAAGTGACCACTGAAAAGATGATCTCATCTTAAGGCTTGCGCATTTTCTATCCGCGAATCAGAACAATGTCCTACGATTTTGTAAATGATTCTTTGCAGACTAATGTGCCCTTGCTACAAGCCTGTATTGATGGAGACTTTAACTATTCCAAGCGGCTTTTGGAAAGTGGCTTTGACCCAAATATTCGTGACAACAAGGGCAGAATAGCCCTACACCTGGGAGCAGCTTGTGGGAATGTAGACATCTGCCAGTTATTGCATAAATTTGGTGCTGATCTTTTGGCCACAGATTATCAAGGAAACACAGCTCTTCACCTTCGTGCATGTGGATACCATTTCATTCTTAGTTTCCAATGGACTAAAAATTGACATTTGCAGTCATCAAGGTGCTACTCCCTTAGTTCTAGCAAAAGGCAGGGGAGTGAATAAAGATGTTATCCGATTGCTGGAATCTTTGGAAGAACAGGGAGGTAAAAGGACTTAACAGAGGAACCCACTCGAAACTGGAGACCATGCCGACAGCTGAGAGTGAAAGTGCCATGGAAAGCCACTCTCTCCTCAATCCCAACCTACAGCAAGGCACAGGAGTCCCTACCAGCTTTTTTTTTGAGACAGAGCCTCAAGCTGTCACCCTGGGTAGAGTGCTGTGGCATCACAGCTCACAGCAACCTCCAACTCCTGGGCTCAAGCATTTCTCCTGCCTCTGCCTCCTAAGTAGCTGGGACTATAGGCGCCCACCACAACGCCCGGCTATTTTTTGGTTGCAGCCTTCATTGGTGTTTGGCTGGCCTGGGCTGGATTTGAACCCACCAGCTCAGGTGTATGTGGCTGGCACCTTAGCCTCTTAAGCCACAGGCGCTGAGCCTCCTTCCAGCTTTTGAACCACATGGCAGGAGTTTGTAGAGGATCTGGGCTTCTGGAGGGTCTTGCTCTTGATCTTTGTCATCACTTTGCTGTCTCTTGGCATTGCCTACTATGTGAGTGGGGTGCTGCCCTTCGTGGAAAACCACCCTGAATTGGTGCATTAAAGGTGCTTATGGGAGATGAGGCAAATGCTCTTTCCTGGCTTTGTATTTGTTCTCAGCTTCCCAAAATTTTTATTAGTGCAAGGCAGTGAGGGCTGTACATTTTTCTTTTTGCATTTTTACTTAACATAATCCTTTTACATAATGACATGTTCATTTGAACTAACTACACACTACAGTATAATCAAGTAAACTGCATCCTAACGCTACCTCTGACTCAATCTGACTTCTTAGGAAAATCTATACCTAATCTTGTTTGATAAAAGAAATGGAAATGATTAGAAAATGGGGGATAAAGGAAGGGGCTAGGAAGTCCTTGCTCTCAAAACCATACTCTAATCTAGGACCAACTGAAGCATTAAAAAATATATTTCATACATGATTAATTTTTTTGGTTTTGTTTTTATTTTTGCAAGAACCCCTCTTTTATATAAATTTTCTTTCTCTAGGGATAGGAGAAAAGTTTAAAACTTGAAGTACATTTTTTCACATCTTATATAGCAAATTAGTATTGTTAGAATCTGTTTGGTTTATTTTAATATTTTTAAGTCTAGTTATAAACCAAACAAAACTTTTGAAAATGAGATATATTTTCTTCAAAAATGATTGATTCGATCTTATATTTATTTGTTTTTTGGATAATTTTTTTTGTAAACTGCATTGCTTGTTAATATGGTGAAAAATAAACTTGAGGAATGCATTTTGTTCACTTTTCAATTTCCCCTGCCATTTATTTCAAAGGTATTTTATTCACCAAAATTATACTCAGAAAATACTTTTTTTCTACTGAATAGTTAGCAGGAAAAAATTCATATATTCAATTGTCACAATTCTGCAGTACTATTATTACGTTGAAAAATACAGTTCTATAAGGTAGCTGTGTTGTCACAGTTGTATCATGGTTCATGACTATTTCATGCGCGATCCTGTTTGATGCCCTGTTAGACTTTTCTTAACAGTCCCATCCATATCAGTAATTCTCTGAAGGCAAGAACAGATGGAATATTTCTGAGTTAACAGAGCTGAACAATATTGTCCTGGGTATCATAAACTCTTTATGAGTGGTAATATTATGTACATTGAAATCTGGCTTCCAAACTATATTGAAGCTTTCAGCAGTATGTTTGAAAGCCTCTTTTGTTAATGATTCTGTAATGTATAAATCATATTTTTGGGCTAGTAAAAAATAATATGAAAACTTGATAATTATTCATTAGGTAAAGTCAGAAAGGAGCTAATGGTTTTATTTTTTAGAACAAAGGCATCAAGCTACTGCTAATTGAATTGTTGCTAGAATTATAAATTATAGTTTAGAATAGAATTGGTATTTCTATGATTCTTTTGCTTCTTGATGCTTTATCTTTTGTATTTATATATCTGGTGTTGAGGCTTTTTCTCTCATATGGCTTCATCCTCTCTTAAAGAACTGTTGTAAAATTGCCTAGTAACTGGCTGCTTCCGTATCACCTTTCAGAGTCTTGCTTTTAAGTCAGATACAAACAAAATAAATCATATTTGGTGTAAATAGAGCAAAAAAATAGTTGGCTTTAGAATAGAGAACACTAGAACTCAAATTTGAAGTATATTCAAAATGAAAGCTTTGGAATTAGCTTTACATTTGTTTGTAAATCTAAACAGACACAGAATGGGTCTGCAGACCTCTGTCTGTAAATATCCTTGCATTTTTAAAAATTGATGTTCCTTTTTAAGTGTTGAGTTCTTTGTATTTTGTTCTCTACATTCATCATTCAGTAATACCATCAATAAATGTATTTATAAATCCCTTTAAAAAAAAAAAAAAAGAAAAGAAAGAATGAGAAGAAGAAATTTGGCCCTAGGAGAAAGAAAACACAAGAAACCAGGCCAGGCAGAAGAGGGCCATGAGCTAAGGTTATTTTTATTTATTTATTTATTTATTTTTAGAGACAGAGTCTCACTTTGTCCCCCTCAGTAGAGTGTCGTGGGGTCACAGCTCACAGCAACCTCCAACTCTTGGGCATAGGCGATTCTCTTGCCTCAGCCTCTGGAGTAGCTGGCACATCGCACGGCTATTTTTTGTTGCAGTTTGGCCAGGGCCGGGTTTGAACCCATCACCCTCAGTATATGGGGCCCGGTGCTCTACTCACTGAGCCACAGGCGCTGCCCGAGCTAAGGTTATTTTTATTTTATTTTTTTATTTGAGACAGAGTCTCTCTTTTTCACTCTCGGTAGAGTGCTGTGCTGTCACAGTTCACAGCAACCTCCCGCTCATGGGCTTAAGCAATTGGCTTGCCTCAGCCTCCTAAGTAGCTGGGACTACAGGCGCCTGCCACAACACCTGTCTATTTTTTACTTGCAGTTGTCATTGTTGTTCAGCAGGCCCAGCTTGGGCTCGAACCCACCAGCTTTGGTGTATGTGGCCGGCGCCCTACCCCCTGAGCTATGGGCGCCAAGCCCATGAGCTAAGGTTATTAACTAACTAGGAAGTCTCACAAGGGAGTTTGAGTAAAAATTGTCACAAAGTGCACGTAATCCCCTTGCTGTAGGCCTAAGACTAGAAACACTGCAACCAGAAATCTCCTCCAGTAAATTTCTGGTGCCCTTTATTGACATAGTTTGACATTATCTGGTGTCAGCTGATAAAGAGGATCAAGCTCCAATATCACAAACTAAGGCAATGATGCTCAGATTTGGAACTGAGAGGCAATGAACTGGCGATTGGGAAAGAAGAAACGTATCCACGTAATGAATCTAAACGAACACCTATGTGGCTAAAATAATAATTATGATATCAGCAACAGCTAATTTGGTGGACTGAAAAAGTGGTGAAAATAAAATGCTGTCAATAGTGACAAGCAAAAGAAGGAGGCTATTAGAGTTAAATTATTCTAATGTCTTTACATACTTCTAAAATGAAAATTTCTACCAATTTGCTGCTCATAGATCAGCTTCTAAAATGTCTCATTACGTGACTGTTTGGGAGAAGTCTCAGTTCCTTGTTGGTTGTTTGCCATGTAGGCCTCATTCCTATTACTTTTTATAAAGCCATGATAACCTAAGTGCCAGAAAATAACAAAGACATTATAAGAAAGCTAAACCAGAAGGCAATATTAATCATGAATAAAAATCCTTAAAATGATATTATCTAGCTTAAGACAATAGTACAGGGAGAGGTAAATATTATCAGGACCACAATTTGTTATTGTAACATTTTAAAATTGACTCAACATTTAGGGGAGTTAATTGATATAATTTATATTATGTCTTAGTTTGCTTGAGTTGCTGGAAGAAAATGCCATAAAGTGGGTACATTAAAGGCATAAATCCTTTGCTGTCTCTTTACCTGGGAAGGAAGGAAAGGTCTTTCTGGGCCCTCTTTTATGTAGATACTAATCCAAATAATGAATGTTTTTCCTCCATGATCTAATAACATGTCATGGCTAATGCAATTATCTTGGAGGCTAGGATTTCAACTTATGTATTTTGTGGAAACACAATCAGAGTACAGCACATTATTAACAGAATACAAGTCAAAAATTATCTTACCATCTCAGTAGATGCAGAAAAAGTATTTTATATTTATTCATGATAAAAAAAAAAACACTAAAAACTACGAATAGAACTTCCTTAGTTTGGTAAAAAGTTTTCTATAAAAACCTATGTCAAATTATGGTGAAATAATGAAAGATTTCCTTTTGAGACTGGAAATGACAGAAGCTTACTATCAGTACTTCTTTTCATCATCATACTAAAGATGGGGCCAGGCGCAGTGGCTCACGTCTGTAATCACTGCACTCTGGGAGACCAAGGTAGGTGAATTGCCCTAGCTCAGGAGTTCAAGACCACTCTGAGCAAGAGTGAGAACCCCATCTCTACTACAAAATAGAAAAAACCGGCTGGCTCTAGCTCAGCGGTTCCTTTGCCTGTACACTGAATTTTTTTTTTTTTGAGACTGAGTCTCACCATGTCGCCCTGGGTAGAGTGTCATGGCATCACAGCTCACAGCAACCTCAAACTCTTGGGTTCAAGCGATTCTCTTGCCTCAGCCTCCCAAATAGCTGGGACTACAGGCGCACACCACAATGCCCAGCCTTTTTTTTTTTCTCGCTGTAGTTGTTTATCTGGCCTGGGCCAAGCTTGAACCCACCATCCTCGGTGTATGTGGCTGGCACCACAATCACTGTGCTATGGGTGCCGAGCCTGTACAGTGCAACTTTGATTCACTAAAGGCGCGGGTTCTGCCGGTTTGAGCCCGGTGGGCGCTCCCCAGCCCTTTAAAAATAAATAAATAAAAATAAGATAGAAGGGCGGTGCCTGTGGTTCAACGGAGTAGGGTGACGGCCCCATATGCTGGAGGTGGCGGGTTCGAACCCAGCCCCAGCCAAAAACTGCAAAAAAAAAAAATAATAATAATAAATAATAAATACATAAAATAGAAAAAACTTCCTGGAAGATGGTGCATACCTGTAGTCTCTCCCTCTTGGGAGGCTGAGGCAAGAGGTTTACTTGAGCCCAAGAGTTTGAGGCTACTGTGAGCTATGATATAAGGGCGCTCTACCCAGGACAACAAAGTGAGAGTCAAAGCAAACAAACAAAAGGAAACAAAAGACCCCTCCACCTTTTTATCAAGCCAGCTGCTTTATAATGGGGAAAAGCTTTACGGTAAGACCATGAACTAGTGAGGATGGGCCCTCTGCCACACTTTCTTAGCTCTGCTTAGTTTTTCATGAGCAGCAAGGCTGTTTGAAATAGCATTAGTGTGTATTCACAATACAAATTAGTACACAATTCAAATGAGTCCACAGATGGCAGTTTTGGCAGAAGCATTGTATACCAATTCATATCCAGAGTGATTGTCTGTTACTGCATAAAGAATACACTGCCCATTCCTTGATGGAAGGTTTCCAATGGAACCACCTGCCCCAAGGTAGCTGGCTAGTCACCCCAGGGAATGGTCACATATTAGGAAGTCTGTATTCATTTTTGCTGCTGGCAGAGTGAGCAATCAATCAGCTGTGGCCATCACCAGGCTGGGCTCGATGAGAGGAAATTCACGTTGCTGCGCAAATGCGTGACCCCATTGCTGTTACCATGGCCACTTTGTTCATGAGTCCACTGGGCAGTGACAGAGAAGGCTGTGGTAAGAGGCTGACTGGTATCCACAGAACAGTGTGTGTTGTTTACTTGATTATTAAAATCTCTTCCGCTGAGATTACTCTATGTGAGTAATTTGGCCATCTTCTTTCATGTTAAGGGAACAACTGGATGCACTTTTGGAAGCTCTGCCCACCAGGAATATTGAACTTGGCCACTGTCCTTCAGGGTGATCCAGAGAGGAGCCATAGAGCTGTCGCCCTGGGTAGAGTGCTGTGACATCACAGCTCACAGCAACCTCCAACTCCTGGGCTCAAGTGATTCTCCTGCCTCTGCCTCCCAAGTAGCTGGGACTACAGGTGCCTGCCACAGCGCTTGGCTATTTTTTATTTTTTATTTTTTTTTTGCAGCTTTTGGCCCAGGCTGGGTTTGAACCCGCCACCTCTGGCATATGGGGCCGGCACCCTATCCGTTGAGCCATGCGCTGCCCAGTGCCCGGCTATTTTTTGGTTGCAGCCATCATTGTTGTTTGGCGGGCTCAGGCCGGATTCAAACCTGCCAGCTCAGGTGTATGTGGCTGGTGCCTTAGCCTCTTGAGCCACAGGTGTTGAGCTGAGCTATTCACTTTTTTTTTTTTTTTTTTAATAGAGACAGAGTCTCACTTTATTGCCCTCGGTAGAGTGCCGTGGCGTCACACAGCTCACAGCAACCTCCAACTCCTGGGCTTAGGAGATTCTTTTGCCTCAGCCTCCCGAGTAGCTGGGACCACAGGCGCCCACCACAATGCCGGCTATTTTTTTGTTGCAGTTTGGCAGGGGCTGGGTTTGAACCCGCCACCCTTGGTATATGGGGCAGGTGCCCTACTGACTGAGCCACAGGTGCCGCCTAGCTATTCACTTTTGTGTGGTATCTGGATATCACACAGAATCATATCTAAAGAAGGCCAAAGTCTTTTCTTTCTCAGCTAATCACATGAGGACATAAAGAGTGGGAGAAAGAGGACAATGTACCAAAAATGAGGACTATGGGCATTCGGGCCTCTTCTTTATGTAACTTACTTATGTCTTTCAGGCCTTTTCTTTTTTGTCTTTTTAAAGACTCTACTGAGGGTGACATAGTGAGACTCTTAAGCCTCAAACTCTTGGGCTTAAGCGATTCTCTCACCTCAGCCTCCCAAGTAGCTAGGACTCCGGGTGCCTGCCACAACTCCTGGCTGTTTTGTTGTTGTTGTTGTTGTTTAGCAGGCCCCGGCCGGGTTTGAACCCCCCAGCCCCGGTGCACGTGGCCAACGCCCTTACCTCTGAGCTACACGCACAGAGCCAGGCCTCTTCTTTATGTAATTTAGGCCTTTAGGAAATGTTTTTGTCTGATAAAGTGTACGTTACTTTAACAATAGAGTGTTATTAGGCACATGTAACTTGACAGCTTTGTGAGTTAGGTAGCTAGTTTATAAAGGACAGGTCCAGTCACACGGTAACTTAGTGGCATACAGTTAGGCTTTCAGTCTCTTCTAAGGATAATAGAAGCCCAAGATCTGTTTCTCAAGAGGGATTTAGTTATTATTCCCAGCCGATGTTAGGACTTTGGTCCAAAGTACTCCTCCACAGGTCTTCCAAAAGCCCTAAGTAGCACCCTGTCTGCCAGTGATAACTTCGAACACCACTGGGTCTCCTGAATCATATGGCCCAAGTGACAAAGCAGCTAGCGTGGCAGTCTGGGCTCATTGCAGAGCCTTCCCTTGTTCTTTGGCCCACTCAAAACTAGCAGCCTTTGGGGCAGTGCCCATAGCTCAGCGGCTAGGTGCCAACCACATACACCCAGGTTGGCAGATTCAAACTGGCCCAGGCCTGCTAAATGACAATGACAATGACAACTGCAACAGAAAAATAGCCAGGCGTTGTGGTGGGCGCCTGTAGTCCCAGCTACTTGGCAGGCTGAGGCAAAAGAATTGCTTAAGCCCAAGAGTTTGAGGTTGCTGTGAACTGTGATGCCACAGCACTCTACCGAGGTCGACATAATGAGATTCTGTCTCAAAGAAAAAAAAAAAGGCTCGGCGCTTGTAGCTCAAACAGCTAAGGCGCCAGACATATATGCTAGAGCTAGCAGGTTCAAATCCAGCCTGGGCCTGCCAAACAGCAATGATGACAACTACAACCAAAAAAAAAAAAAAAAAAAAAAGCCAAGCATTGTGGCGGGCGCCTGTAGTCCCAGCTATTTGGGAGGCTGAGGCAAGAAAATCACTTAAGCCCAGGAGTTGGAGGTTGCTGTGCACAGCACTCTACCCGGCGACAGCTTGAGGCTCTGTCTCAAAGCAAAACAAACAAACAAACAAACAAACAAAAAAACTAGCAGCCTTTTGGGTCACTTGGAAAATGGGCCAGAGTTATACATCTAAATGAAAAATATGTTGACTTCCAAATCCAAAGAACTCCACTTGGCTGTGCCTCTTTATTACACATGAAAGAAGACATGTAATAAGTTACTCTTCATCTTGGAAGGGACATCTTGACATATTCCATACCCTTAGGTTTTGAAATTATTGAGAAAGAGGGTCCATGAATTTTTGTTGGGGTTACTGCTCTATTTCTAATATATGAGTATTTTACTAATAAGTCTAGAGCAGGTGCTGATTTTTCCCACTAGGGCCAATTAGTATAATGTCATCAACGTAACAGACTTCTATGACATCTTGTGGAAAGAAAGGTAATCAAGATCCCTGTGAAGTAAGTCGTGCTTTGGGCCTAGAGTTGATGTATTCTTGGGGTAAGACAGTGAGGGTGTATGGCTGGCCTTGCCAGCTGAAAGAAAACTACTTCTGGTGGGCCTGATGAGCAGGTATGCAGAAAAAGCATTTACCAGATTAATAGCTGAATGCCAGATACCAGGCCTCTGTTAATTTACTGAACCAATGAAACCATACCTGCTAAAGCAGCTGCAGGTGGAGTTACCACCTGGTTAAGTTTATTCTGATCCACTGTCATTTTCCAATATCCATCATTCACCACATGGTCTAAGTAGATCAATTGAATCTACTGACTCTGTGTTCTCCAGAGCCTTGATGGTGACTGACGTTCACCACTTATTTTTTTTTTTTCTTTTTTTAAGGGACATTCACTTCTTAAATGCCCTCAAGAATATAGTAACTTTTTTTGTTTCACTACATTCCTGTGTAACAGCAGTTCTAGTGGTGTCCACGTTACTTTTTCCCTAATAACAGTCCTCAATCCACAGGTGTCAGGGAACCAAATAAGAAAGGCAGAGTGGAAGGAAAGCAGGAAAGAACAAAGGAAGGAATAAAGGAAAGAAGGAAAGTCGGAATAGATGTGGGGACAGGTCTTTCTCACAGAATAATTTTAAATTATAAATGGAGATGTGCAATGGAGAATAAGAGAATTCTCACTATGTTCTCACAGTAGTAATAAGTATAGTTAAGATTCACTGACGGATGAGAAAATTCTGTGTGTGACTTAAAGGAGAAGCACTATTGTTGGATAGCATCATAATATTTCCAATGATGGGGGTTACAATATGTAGATGAAAAATTTGTAACAGTAGCACAAGAGATAGGAGGAAATGGAACAGTTTTATAGCGAAGATTTCTTTTTTTGTGAGATAGTCTCACTCTGTCACCCTGGGTAGATTGCCCTAGCATCATCATAATTCAAAGCAACCTTAAACTCTTGGGCTCAAGTTATCCCCTTGTTTCAGCCTCCCAAGTAGCTGGGACTTAGGTGCCTGCTATGATGCCCTACTAGTTTTTGTTGTTGTTCTTGTGTTTCTATTTTTAGTAGAGACAGGGTCTCACTCTTGCTCAGGCTGGTCTCAACTCTTTAGCTCTAGCCATCCACCCATCTTAGCCTCCCAGAGTGCTAAGATTACAGGCATAAGCCAGTAGCAAAGATTTTATATTTTAAAGTTACTAAAATAGTACAGTGTTAACCCTAAATAAATTGTGGTAAAAGAGGCAATGCTTGTGGCTCAGTGAGTAGGGCGCCGGCCCCATATACTGAGGGTGGTGGTTTCAAAGCCAGCCCTGGCCAAACTGTAACAAAAAAATAACCGGGTGTTGTGGCGGGGGCCTATAGTCTCAGCTACTCAGGAGGCGGAGGCATGAGAATCGCCTAAGCCCAGTTTGAAGTTGCTGTGAGCAACTTCGGCACTCTACCGAGGGTGATAAAGTGAGACTCTTAAAAAAAAAAAAAGAAAGAAATATATAAATTGTGGTAAAAGTATGTTGTATTCTATGAAGCAACCACTAAAAAACAGGATGACTATTAAATCTCGATAAAAATTAAATTGAATAAAAAAAAGTATCATTTCAAGAAAGTTTATAGATCCTTTGTTATAATAGCCCCCAAACAAAAAGTAACCCAAATGTCCACCAATAGAAAAATAAGTCAGCAAATTGCACCAGGAGAATGTTTCTTCCCAGCAGATCTCCTTTTTTTGAATTAGCAATAATCGCGCTTCGGATAAACCTCATTGGCTACAATACTGCCAATGCACAAAGCTGAGATCTCCTTTTTTTATCTCTTGCCTTCATTGTGAGAGATTATTCTAGGCACTGTAGTTTGCTTTCGTCTGTTTAAAATTATAGACTACAAATACAAAAAGAAAAAAACATATACATGTTTTTGTGTGTGTGTTTTTCATATTCTATTATGAGAAATAAGCAATATGAAGGGTGTCATATAATATTTTATTTTATTTATTTATTTTTATTTTTATTTTTTTTGAGACAGAGCCTCAAGCTGTCACCCTGGGTAGAGTGCTGTAATAGAAGCAGGATTCCTTTGAGATTCTCATCCTTCTAGTACTCTTCAACACTGGGAATAATCCCCTCCAGAAAATGCTTCTGAAGCACCTTAAAAGGACTTGTAATAAACTGGAGAAACAGCTAAAGTCTGAGTTTAGGAAATCAAAGCCCCCAGACAGAGGGTTTCCATAAAGTTTATGTGTGATTTAAAATATGATACCCTGCTCAGTGCCTGTGGCTCAAGTGGCTAAGGCGCCAGCCACATACACCTGAGCTGGCGAATTTGAATCCAGCCCAGGCCGCCAAGCAACAATGATGGCTGCAACCAAAAATAGCTGGGCATTGTGGCAGGCGCCTGTAGTCCCAGCTACTTGGGAGAGTGAGGCAAGAGAATTGCTTAAGCCCAAGAGCAGGAGGTTGCTGTCAGCTGTGACACCACAGTACTCTACCAAGGGTGAAGAAGAGAGCCTCTTGTCTCAAATAAAAAAATAAAAATAACCTTAGCTCATGGCTCTCTTCTGCCTGGCCTGGTTTCCTGTGTTTTCTTTCTCCTAGGACCAAATTTCTTCTTCTCATTCTTTATTATTTTAATGAAAATATATTAGTGTAAATTTTCAGTCTTTGGCATGTGCTCTTTAATGATGAACATGTTTTTATTTATCACTGTGTCTGAGATACTAGATTAAGAGGTATTTCTTCTCAGCAATTCCAAGATATTGGAAATTATTTGGCAAAGTAAAACAAAAGGCTAAACACTATCATTTTCCTACATAAAAATTAAATATACTTATAAATATTGTATGATTTCAGTGTAAAATGCCAATAAAAATAGGTAAATAAAATACATCAAATGTGGCCAGGAACAGAGGCTCTCACCTGTATTTCTGGGAGTGGGGCACTCTGGGAGGCGGATGCAGGAGACCCTGTTTCTACTAAAAATAGAAAAACTGGCTCGGCTCCCATAGCATAGCGGTTATGGAGCCAGCAGTATACACTGAGGCTGGCGGGTTCAAACTCAGCCTAGACCAGTTAAACAACAATGACAACTGCAGGGGTGGCGCCTGTGGCTCAGTGGGTAGGGTGCTGGCTCCATATACTGAGGGTGGCAGGTTCAAACCCAGCCCCGGCCAAACTGCAAAAAAAGAATAGCCGGGCGTTGGGGCAGGCACCTGTAGTCCCAGCTGCTCGGGAGGATGAGGCAAGAGAATCGCCTAAGCCCAGGAGCTGGAGGTTGCTGTGAGCAGTGTGACGCCACAGCACTCTACTGAGGATGATAAAGTGAAACTCTGTCTCTACCAAAAAAAAAAACAAAAAAACAATGACAACTGCAAGAGAAAAAATAGCTGGGCATTTTGGTGGCCTCTTGTTGTCTCAGCTCCTTTAGAGGCTGAGGCAAGAGAATCACTTAAGCCCAAGAGTTTGAGGTTGCTGTGAGCTATGACGCCACAACACTCTAAACACTCTAGCCAGGGTGACAGAGTGAGACTCTATTTCAAAAAAAATACAGCAAATGTCACACAGATGGCAATACCTAATTATATTTAATATCCTATAATAAAATAAGATACATCAAAATTAATTACATGTAAGAAAGTTTAAAATTAGGTAAATAATATTAACCAGGTACAGAATGTTTTTTTTCTTTTTGTTAGCAACCAGTATTAAAAGTATAGAAGGAATACATAATATAAAAAAGTACTTACTATACCTTGTCTGAGATTTTATACAAAGAAAATGAAAAGTAAATGACAATAACATTATTTCACCTTTAATTTTTGTTTGTTTGTTTTTTTTTAAGACAGTCTCACTATGCGGACCTCAGTAGAATGCATGGCTTCATAGCTGACAACAACCTCAAACTCCTGGGCTAAAGCTCATCTGTTGCCTCAGACTACCAAGTAGCTGGGACCACAGGCACCCAGCACAACGCCCGGCTATTTTTTGGTTGTACTTGTCATTGGATTTTGGAAGGCCCAGGCTGGATTCGAAGCTGCCAGGTCCAGTGTATGTGGCTGGAGCCTTAGCTGCTGAGCCAGGATGTGCTGATTTTCATTACAAAAATTATTTGAAAATTGGAGACTTCCAACTTGAGTCTTCTCCTTTGCTAGAAGCTCTGGTGCTTTTTTACTCTTTCTGTATTAATTTCTGTCTAATAAAATCCTATCTTGCCACTGATCTGTGGTCCTTGGGCCATTCTTGGAATTCCTGAGACCAAGGACCTACTGAAGGAAGAAATCCGGTAAGATATTTTGGGGCCACCTTCCAGCATGGAAGATCTGGGATGGGGAACACGTTCTCTCACCAAGAGAACACCCGCTGGGCTGCTTTCTGAAGCATGGGGATCGATTTGATCCCCTGACGCTGAAAAAAGAAAGCATGGTTTTCTTCTGCACCCATGCTGTAACAACCAACCCAGCAAAGGACCCCTAAGGCCACTAACTGTCTCAGCCTGAGTCCCCACACATCTCAACCATCCCCTCTGGGGAAAATCCTGGAACAGGTTTCAGAATAGAATAAGGAAGTTCCCTGAGTTCCCCAAAACTCCTAGCCACAGGTAAAAACAATGGTGAAAGCTTACTCAAGCTGAGTTTCCCAAGCTACTAAGCTAAATTTGTCCGCATGCCAACCACCATGCTATAGCCCCCCCTGAGCCAACTACCACACAATAACCCCACCCTGAGCTAACTGCCACGTTCTGCTTTTGTGCTCACTTGCCTGCTTGCTAACACAGCACAAAAACGGTATACAAATCACCTGCTCCTCATTTCGGGGCTGCTTGCCCTTTTGGTGTAATAAATCACCATCTGATTTATACCTGAAGTGGAGTCCGAGTTTTTCTTACAGGTGGCAATGGGTACAACAAGGCCTGGCCTCACTATCAACTTGCCAAGGATCAACAATAGTCACCAGAGGGTACTCTACATCATGATGCCATTTTTCAATTACATCTTTTTTTTTTTTTTTTTTTTTTAGAGACAGAGTCCTACTTTATCACCCTAGGTAGAGTGCTTAGGTATCACAGCTCACAGTAACCTCCAGGTCCTGGGCTTAGGTAATTCTTTTGCCTCAGCTTCTGGAGTAGCTGGGCCTACAGGCGCCTGCCACAACACCTGGCTATTTTTTTGTTGCAGTTTTGCAGACCAGGTTTGAACCTACCACCTTTAGCATGGGGCTGGTGCCCTACCCACTGAGCCACAGTTGCCGCCCCCAGTTAGATCTTTTTTGTAAACAAGAAGAGAAGTGGTATGAAGTGCCCTATGTGAAAGCTTTCTTTTTTCTCAGAGACAACCCTCAACTAGGTACAATGTATCAGATATATCCATCTCTCCTGGCTGTAGTAACTTCCCCAAATGGCCAAAGATTCCTGAAAGAGATGCCGTCACCGCCCAGTTGAAACACACCATCTACTTCTACCCTACGCTGTCCTCCATGCCTTTAGAAAACCCCAAGAAGGAGTCTGTCCCAAGAGTTTCTTCAGGTCTTGTTGGGACACCCAGAAAGCAACTATATCCTGCTTTGTGACCCTTGGTTGAGACTGTGGGTGGTGAAAGAGGAAATGTGTGAGTATGCACCCCATTTTCTCTAGATTTAAGACTAATTTAGGAAAATTTTCTGATGACCCAGATAAGTACACATATGTTCTCCAAAGGTTAGAACAAAGATTTGACCTGTCTTGGAAAGATGTAATGCTACTACCGAATAAACTTGGACTTTGGATGAGAAATAAGACTAGAAAGTGGGGTGAATTGTGGTTTATGTCCAATAGTGACAGTAGTATGTTCCCTGAGGTTAGGAGCAGATACCCCATGTGAAGACAATTCCCTTTGAGGGTCCTGAATGGACCCTGAGGAACAAGGTGACTGGTGGTGTAAACATTTTCTAACATGTATCATGGAAGGTTGACATTGATTTAAAAAAAAAAAAGACCTATGAATTATTCTAAGTAGTCTATCATTTACCAGGAACAAAATGAAAACCTCTCAGCCTTTTCTTGAATGGCTTAAGGAGGCAGTGAGCAAACGCGTCCAATCTATTTCCTGGCTCCTTACAGGGCCAGATTATTTTATTTTATTTTATTTTATTTTATTTTATTTTATTTTATTTTATTTTTTTGAGACAGAGTTTCACCTTGTCACCCTTGGCATCAGCTCACAGAAACCTCCAACTACTGGGCTTAGGTGATTCTCTTGCCTCCACCTTCCAGAGTAGCTGGGACTACAGGCACCTGCCACAACACCCAGCTACTTTTTGTTGCAGCTTGGCCGGGGACAGGTTGGAACCTGCCACCCTTGTTATATGGTGCCAGTGCCACTACCCACTGATCCACAGGTGCTGCCCAAGGAGGCCATATTCTTTTAAAAGAAATATACAGGGGGACTCGGCATCTGTTGCTCAGTGGTTAGGGTGCCGGCCATGTGCACTGAGGCTGGTGGATTCGAACTCAGCTTGGGATTGCTTTAAAAAAAAAAAAAAAAAATAGCCAGGCACTGTAGCAGGCAACTGGAGTCCCAACTACTAGAGAGGCTGGGGCAAAAGAATCACTTAAGCCCAAGAGTTTGAGGTTGCTGTGAGCTGTAATGCTACACCACTCTACTGAGGGTGACATAGTGAAACTCCGTCTCAAAAATATATATATATATATTAATAATAAAAAGAACTATATAGGGGGTGTTTTGAAAGCCAGTTACCAAATTCTCCTCTCAGCATTTAAACTGCAATTTGTGCGACTGGCTGTTCTCTCCTGCTTTTCTAATCGTGACTGAAAGTCCTGCTAACTAAAGCAGGAATAACCATTTATATGACTGTAGGACAAGTACTTCTACTGTGACTTCCCTCATTAGAGACAAAAATTAACCCGAAGTATGGGCTACTGAGGGGCAGATGGGAACGGAAAAATAAGTTCAATTGATCCAAATTACCTCAGGGATTTAGAGGCAGCCCTCACTTGTTTGGACAAGACTTAGCCCAACACTTGAGTCATTTCTTACATCCCACAGTGACTCTTGTTCAGTATGTAAATGACATTCTTTTGGGAGCACCAGATGCAGAGGAATGCCACAAAGCTACCCAAGCTCTATTAAACGTTCTAGCGGATTGTGGGTACAAGGTTTCCAAGGCTAAAGCCCAGTTATGTGTGCCTGAAGTACACTGTTTGAGCCTCCAACTTACAGATGGTAAGAGAGCCTTGAGCAAAGAAAGAATGGAACCCAAACCTTGAACTCTCCAGGCTTCTTAGGGATTACAGGCTTTTGCAGACTCTGTATTCCTGGGTGTAGTGAAATATCAGGACCGCTCTATTCTTTAATTAAAAATAGTCAAAGAGTGTCTGGTCACTCTAGAAAGGGAACTGGAGGCAGGTAAAACAGCTGAAAAATGCTCTTTTACAGGCCCTGCTTTAAGTCCTACCAGACTTTAAGTCCTACCAGAATTTAATCTCTATGTACAGATTATCCTCAGAGTCTTTTCTTTTCTTCTTCTTCTATTTTTTTTTTTTTTTTTTGGACACAGAGTCTCAAGCTGTTGCCCTGGGCATCACAGCTCACAGCAATTTAAAACTCCTGGGCTTAAGCAAATCTCTTGCCTCAGTCTCCCAAATAGTTGGGACTATAGACACCCGGCACAATGCCCAGCTATTTTTCGGTTGCAGTTGTCATCGTTGCTTAGCAGGCCCAGGCTGGATTCAAACCCACCACCCTAGGTGTATGTGGCCAGCGCCCTGCCAATTGAGCTATGGGAGCCTCCTATCCTAGGAGTCTTGACCCAACACCGGGGTCCAGTTGTACAACCTGTAGCTTATCTTAGTAAAGAAATTAACACCATGTCTAAAGTATAACCACGCTGTCTACAGGTGGTATCAGCCATTGTCCTCTTAACCCTAGAGGCAATTAAGACAACTTTGGAAAAAGACTTAATTGTTTATACTTTTCATAAACTTTCTGGACATTTAAATTCAAAAGGCAAACATTAGTCAGATGATGTGCTAATCAGATTCATATCTTCCAGACACGAGATCATCAGGTCATAAAGAGTGAAAGGGGTTCTAGCCCAAGACCTTGTTGCAGACCCTTAGATCACCCTTCATCTGGAAAAACCCTACATCTCCCCTTCTATTGATACAGGGTTCCCCCATTCAAGCCTGAACAATGGACCCCAGTTTCCTAGGCCTGGGCAATTTTGTGAAGAGTGTACCCTAACATTTTGCCCCAAGCTAGAGAGATCAACCTGTATTTCCAGTGGCACCCACATATCAGTGGGTAGGGCGCAGGCCACATATACTAGAGGCTGGCGAGTTCAAACCTGCCTGGGCCAGCTAAAAAAACAACAATGACAACTGCAACAAAAAAATAGCTGGTTATTGTGATGGGTGCCTGTAGTCTCAGCTACTTGGTTGGCTGAGGCAAGAGAATCACTTAAGCCTTAGAATTTGAGTTGCTGTGAGGTGTGATGCCATGACACTCTATTCAGGGTGATAGCCTGAGACTCTGTCTCAAAAAAAAAAAAGAAAAAAAAATATATAATATACATATATTTCTAGCTGATTGTAGGTACAAGGTTTCCTCATATATATATAAGGTTTCCCTCTCATTCTGCTTTATGTCTCTGAGCTTGATTCTGGGACTGAGTGGAAATTCTCTCCTCATTCTCTGTCATCTGGTTGGGGGGAGGGGGTGCTGTTTTGCTGGAAACCCATCAGGTGGCCAATCTTGAAAGAGTGGGGTGCAAGACACATGAAATTCTCAGCAGCACACTGTGTGTACCAAACATGTCAAGCTCTGAGGAGTGATCTTTTTGGTCACTGTCTATCATAAATCTATTTCTCAGAGTGAATTTTAGGAATCCTGGGAACTGTCTCCTCTCAGCCCTCTCCAAGAATACCTCTATCTTCTATGGTAAAAACTTCCTCTGAACCTGGAAGAATACAACCTGGGCTTTCTATAAAGAGACTTATTGGATTGAGTCACTTTTGAAATAAATATACCTTAGGAAATTCTAACTATGAATGGCCAGAAGATGGATCCTTTGAGCTAGAAAAACTCCTTTATTTCAACAAAATTTTAGAGAGCTCTCATCTTAAGCAATTGCCTTATTTGTATTTATGGGAAAATCAAACTGAAAGAAAAATATCAGTGTTGTGGCTTGCTTTCAAAACTCCCTTAAAAAAACTGAAGAGCAGAAATCTAAATTAGGACAAAAATTAAAATCTGCTTGCACCTTAAGGTGCCCTTCAATTTATATTCCTCTCTATCCTCAATTACCTGTCCCTGATCCCTCAGAAGATCTTTTGGATCACTGGGTTTCTGGCCAAAACCAACTTCAAAATCCAACCCTCAACAACTGTCCTTAGGAGCTATTAAAATTATGTCGACTCCAACTTTTTCAGAAAAACTTTTTAATAACCAGTTGCATACCTTAATCTCTATATCTCTCCAAAATTTATTGAAGGCACTCAGGCCTGATTTAAAATCTCAAAATACACAGGTTGATTGCATAAAAGCTGATGACCAAGAAATAGGCCAGTTACAGAGCCAAAGCAAAGCTCAGTTTTCCGTCCCATGTGAAGCGTCTTATTCCCCCAGCACTGTGTAATCTAATTCCATCAGCCCCAGACCACCCTATACAGTGCTCTTTAAGAATGTATCCAGGCCCTCCCCGAGAATTCATGTCCCTTGGACTGCAGCAGATCTTCTGAATTACAAAACCCCTTTCCCCGTGCTTTCAGAGGATCCCACCAAATTTAGAGACAAATTAGAGAGGCTTGTAGCTCTGCACTTAGTAGTAATCTAACTTCATTTACATGTTTTGCCCAAAGGCTGTCTGGGACATCTTCTAGGATTGTGTCATTATGGGAATTTAAATAGAATATGTTTCTATTAAGGAGACTAAGAAGTTTGGAGTTTGATCTGAGGGTAGAGAAATAAAGATAGCATTTTCACTACATTGTAAGGTAGCATTAAATTTACTTAACAGATCTCTACCACAAAGGTTTGCTGGTGAAGAATCAGATATTAGAAAGGCATGGTGAGTATTTAGAGGACCTAGAAATTCAAGAGTGGTTTGAGAGATAGGTAATGCAATAGGCTGTGCAGAAATTCCAATAGCTTGAATAGAATGAGAGGTAGAGACAATTCTTCTGAGCAAATGGTAGAAATGCTGCACCAGTGTTAATTAAAAATTCCAGTTCCAGATCCTCTACTTTAAGTTTAATGGTGGGGTGTGGGGTGTGACTGACAATCAGTTTTCCCCATTAATCAACTAGATATTGTACTATCAGAGAAAAATTAAGTGTCTGAGATTTGAGGAGGTTTATCTTTGGGTTTTGCTTTTTCTTTTCTGTTTTTTTTTTTAAGAGACAAAGTATCACTCTGTTGCCCTCAGTAGAGTGCTATGGCATCACAGCTCACAGCAACTTCTAGCTCTTGGGCTTAAGTGATTCTCTTGCCTCAGCCTCCGGAGTAGCTGGGAGTATAGGTCCCCGCCGGAACACCTGGCTATTTTTGTTGTTGTTGTTGCAGTTTTGCCAGGGCCAGGTTCGAACCTGCCACCCTTGGTATATGGGGCCAGCACCCTCCTCACTGAGCCACAGGCGTCGCCCAGGTTTTCCTTTATTGTAATTTTTTGGTCATTTGTAGGGGTCCAGGAGGAGGATCTGGCCACTATTCCCTCTGTGGATAGGTTTTCTCCTAGAGGCCTTCTGGCTTGTCTACTGACTCCAGTATAATCGTGTGTAGGGAGAACACCCCTCAGCAGCCAGTCAAGATCTCTGTGAGTGGGATTATGAATGGCTATAAGCCTCTCTAATTCATCTCTGAATTTGGTGGGATCTTCTGAAAGTTTAGGTAAAAGGGTTTTATAATTCAGAAGATCTGTTGCAGTCCAGGGTACATGAATTCTCTGTGGTGGAAAGCCTGGATACATTCTTAAGGGACACTCTGTAGGGAGGTCTGGGGCTGATGGGGTTATATTACACAATCCTGGAAAATAAGAGGCATCATATGGCACAGAGAATGGAGCTTTACTTTGTCTCTGTACCAGGTCTACTTCTTGCTTATCAGTCTTTATGCAATCGACCTGTATGTTCTGGGATTGCAAATCAGACCTGAGGGACTTCTGTAAATTTTGGAGACAAACAGCTTTTAAATTAGTCAACTCGTTATCAACACAGTTTCCTGGAAAAGGTGGGGTTGAAATACTTTTACTATCTCCTAAGGGCGATTGTTGAGAAATTTGGGTTGGATTTTGAGGTTGATTTTGACCAGGAACCCAGTGATCTAAAAGATCTTCTCAGGGATCAAAAACAGGTAACTGAGGGTAGAGAGGAGTATAAGTCACAGGGGGATTTAAGGTGGAGACAGATTTTAACTTTTGTTCTATTTCAGATTTCTGCTCTTTAGTTTTTTTAAGTGAGTTTTAAAGGTTAGTCATAATACTGATGTTCGTTTTTCTTTCAATTTGATCTTCCCATAAATATAAATAAGACAATTGCTTACGATGAGAGCTCTCTAGAATTTTCTTTAAATTAAAGAGTTTTTCTAGTTCAGAGGATCCATCTTCTGGCCATTTATAATTATAATTTTCTATGGTATATTCATTCCAAAAGCAACTCAACCTAATAAGCCTCTTTATAGAGCCCTGGCTGTAGTCTCACGGGCCTAGAGTAAGTTTTTACCATATAAGTTAGAGGTGTTCCTGGAGAGGGCTTAGAGGAGGCAGTTCCCATGATTTCCAAACTTCACTCTCAGAAATAGACTTACGTTAGAATAGACAAGGACAAAACACTCACTCCTCAGAGCTTGACACGTTCGGTACACACGTGTCTCAGACTCCCCGTCTCTTCAGACTGGCCACCTGACGTGTTCCTGACAAAACACAGCCTCCTTTTGCACATTTGCATCTGCTTGTTCTACTCTGGATGGCAGAGACTGAGGGGAGAACTCCCACTCAGTCACAAAGTCACCCTCAGAGACACAGAACAGGATAAGAGAGAAATTTCATACAGTTTTTGTTTTAGGGCTTCGCAACAAAGTTCATCTTGTAAGACACCAGCCCAGCAGGAGCTAACTGCTGGCATGTGGCGCCCAGTCTGAAGGTCGGGCTGGGGGTGGCTAGGCCCGAGTTCCACCGTATAGTAAGCTTCCTTAGAGAAAACAACACAGAAAGACAAGGGACAAGACAAAAAAACGACAATAACAATAAAAGCTATTTCTGAGAGGAGGTAGTATCAAACAATATGAATATTCATACACCACAAAATATACCAATACCAGAGTTGCTTAAAAGACTAGTCACCAACAAAAACATTTCTCTTATCAGTCTTAACTATGGAAAGAACAAAAGGTCTTTTACAGTCTGCTCAACCAGAGCCCACAGAGAGAAAGCTGGGAGGTGACTGGTAAGTAAAATATCTCACCATGTGTCATCTGGGGTCCGTGCTGTCTGGGGTCCGCATTCCAGTCTTCCACTGTGGCCTTCCAGGAGAGCAGTCCAGTTTTGAGGATCCATCTCACAGTGCCAGACTGGCGGGGTTGCAGAGAAACTTGCCCTTTCCCCTAAGGTTGATTCGCTGAAAAGATGGACTCACAGTTATGGTAGTTTGTAAGAGAGATTTATTTCCGACAGTTGCCATGTTGGCCCAGGCGCGTATATGTCCCCTTTCGTTAAACCTGGCTTGACCCTCTCCGGTCTGGGTACAACTCCGAACCCCTTTTATCTGAAAGGGTGAAAACCTGGCGCAGCCACCACAGCTCCCTCAGGTCTGGTGTGGTCCAGACCCCACTGCACTGACCTCCTGTCGGAGATTTTTTGAGGATTTCGTCCCGCTGCCGTTTGAGGCCACTACCAGCACCTGGCTGAATTTCCTGACCTCTTGGGCCTAGCTGCTGAAAAGTGATGATCCCTGAAGAATCAGGACACCCCCCTGGAAGATCACAAGAACTAAACTTCAGGTAGTCACCCAAAAAACAACTGCTCATATCCTCGCCCTGCATGGATATCAGCCAGTTCAGACTGAAGACCCAAAAGTGTTCCTGTAAGCACCACTCCTTCCGCCTCCCATTTTCCTTACAGGTAGCCCACGCTGACCC
>CAUYPK010081540.1:0-16200 GCA_963574355.1 Loris lydekkerianus
ATTGATATGATCATGGGGCATCATATACTAGCTTCATAAACCATTTGACACATTTTCATCCCAATATTCAACATAGCCTTCCTGGCATTTTCCCAGTCACCGTGGCATGACATTTACATTTCACATTTGCTGAGTTTCACGGGGCATCTCACAAGGGCAAGGGTGAAACTCAGAAGATGTTCTTTTTGAGGGAGCTAAAGATCTATCTGCTACAAAATGGTACGAAGAGTTAAGGCCATGGGTTGAGTCAGGAAATTGTGCCAAGAATAAACTCTCTTACGTGCCAAATTGAAGGTCTGCAGGGTCATACAGGTTTTAAACTAGAGCAAGTCATCCTGTGGAGGGGCTTCTAAAAGGGCTGGAAGAACAAAGTCCCACAAATAGGGTGAGCCAGGAACTTAGCCTGCACCAGAGACCAGAGCATGAGGCAGCCCAGGAAGGGAGAGGCATGCAAGGAGTGATGCATTGGCAGGAGATTTTAAAGTAGGAAGGAGTGCTCTCGGCCCTTCCCTTTTTGCTTCTCAAAGTGCTGGCTCCAGGTGTTAGGGCACTAGAAAAAAGATGGAATAAGATGGATATGCCTGGTGTGTAGCAGGACTATGGAAACCGGGGTCTCAGATACAGTGTTGGCATTGCCCAATAAATTAGAATAGTTCCCTCAAATGTTGAATATTCTCAAAATAATATATGATGTAAAAATTGCTTTAAAGGTCAGCCAAGTCAATAACAGAAATTAGATAGATTTTCTGACTAAGTTATAAGTTCCATGAGGTCAGGGTTTTTGTCCAACTGATCCACCATTGTGTCCTGACTGGTAGGAATAGTAGGTGGCTCCAACTAGGCATTGAGCAAATGCCAAATGGATTAGCAACCTGGCCGAATCAGTTTGCTATGGATTTGAAAATGGAGAAAGAGGATTGGAGGAGGCAGTGTGAAGAAAAGGTGGGCTAACTGATACAGAAGAAATAGGTGAGCCCGAAGCAACTGTCACAAAGTCTTCAGAAGGGTGCTGGAGAACGCAGTTTAAGGTGAAGGCCAGGGTATTGTAGAAGCTTCTACAACCACAGGAGCAGCAAGAGCATCCTAAAGCAGACTGGAGAGGACGTGGAAAGGAAATGATGCAGCTAAATCACAAAGAAGTACCCGGTCTCCAACCCCCTCCCAGTAAACTCTGCATATTTTAAGTACTATCGTGCAACTGTAACATAGCTCTTTAAAAATAATCTGGAATTTCAAGGTTGGTATTGTTAAGAAAAAGTGCTATCTAGTAAGAAATCCTATGCTGAGAAAGAGCGGTAACAGATTGTGTTGACAAATGAAAGAGTGACACACTCCTGTCTTCCCAGGAGCTGAAGAGGATCGTGGCTACCATCAATTAACGGCCTTTGATGTGTCAGGTACTTTACATAATATTGCTTCTAATTACCTCAACAGTCTGCCGGGGTGAGTGTTATTATCTCTGTTATACAGATGGAGAAACTGAGGCTCAGAAGAAATAAGTGGCTTTTCTAAGGTCCATACTCAGACGTGGTAGAACTGGGCTTCTCATCCACTGCAATGTGCTCTTGCCTTATACCCAGACAAGTCTCCCACCAAGAAGGAATAGAAAAAGCAGGAATCACCTCATAGACTTACTTTGGACAGGTTTCTGGATGTCAGCAATCAAGTGTGTGGCTGTCATATGTCACTGTTGAGCTTATACTCACTTTTGAAGGCATAGGCCTTTTGTGGTGATTCAGAGGATGCAGGGACAAATACTAGGTTAAAACACCATGACTTCTGGATTTGTCTCTGAGGCTTTCCCTCCACAGCAGGGGACACCGCTGCCACATAGCACGTAGACACAAAAAGTGAAAAGCACTATTAAAAAAAAAAAACTATGCACACCCTTTAGAGAGTTGAGGACTAAATAAGCTAATACATGTGAAGCATTTAGAATAGTAAGCCGCCAATAAATACGATGTCATTGTCGCCATCATCTGCTTTGTTATCATCATCATTATTATCACCTAGTCCAGCTAGGCACAAACAATGACCAAGGCTGTGCTGAATGTACATTTTCTCATTTGGTATCTCCAGCAGGGCTCCTGATTGTCAGCAGCAGAGGTTTCGATGAAAATATAAGGAAATGTCTTTGGTGACAGCATAAAAACAGTGAAGACAGTGGCATGCACTACTTACATTTAAAATCTCTCAACCTTACTTTCTTCACCTATAAATTGGAAATAGAGCTAATTGTTAAACATCCTTTATACATGTTAAAACTCTGCATTACAATTTCCTTATATACAGATCACAGCAAACTGGATCTCATAACCAAACATGACACACCCTAATACATAGAATTAATATACTGCTAGAGACTGCCCAAATCATCTAAATTATTGATTAAAGCAGCCGATTTTGTCAACTGGCCTAAGGAGAATTAGACTGGGGAGAAAATGAGTAATTACAATATATTTTAACAGTGTTTTTAAAATGGAATAATACAGTATGTAATTTTTGGGGACTGGCTTTTTTTCATAACCGTAACACCAGAGGTCCTCAAACTTTTTAAAGAGGGGGCCAGTTCACTTTCCCTCAGACTATTGGAGGGCCAGGCTATAATTTATAAAAAAAAAAAAAACTATGAACAAATTCCTATGCACACTGCACATGTAAAAAACAAAACAGGAACAAATACAATCACAATGCCTCATGTGGCCCGCGGGCCGCAGTTTGAGGATTCCTTCATCCAAGAGTGTTGCTGAGTGGTATTCTGTGGTGTGGATGCTTGTTTATCTATTTATCTGCTAAAGGATACCCGGGGTTTCCGGTTTGGGGCCATTCTGAATGAAGCTGCTATGAACATTTGCATACAGACTTTTGTGCTAACTTAAATTTTCACTTCTTTGGGGTAAATTCCCACGGGTGCAATTTCTGGCTGCTGGAAACTGCATATTTAGTTTTAGAAGACATTGCCAATCTGTTTTCTGGGGTGACTGTATCGTATTACATTCCCATCATTGATGGATTATGTAAGTGCTCCAACTTCTCTGCACTTTTGCCAGCAATTGGTATTATCAGTATTTTTTATTTTAGCCATTCTGATAGGTGTGTAGTGATCTCATTGTAGTTTAATTTGCATTTATCTTGTGGCTAATAATGTTGAATACCTTTTTATGTATTTACTTGTCCTCCTTCCTGAAATGTTTCCTCATGCCTTTGCTCATTTGTTTATCTTGGTGAACATATTAGTGGCTTCCATAGGTTAGGGATGAAGGTGTGGGGAGAAGGGATGGAGGAGGAAGATGGATATGGTTATAAATGGATAGCACAAGGGATCCCTGGGTGGCGGAACTGTTCTGTGTAAACATACAAGGTTATACAATTGCATAGAACTACGTGCAGGCACCATACACACCAATGAGTAAAAGTAAAACAAGGGAAATATGAATAAGATAGGTGAATTGTATCAACATCAATACCCTGGTAGTGATATTATAATGTAATTTTGCAGAACATAACCATTGGTGGAAACTGGGAAAAAGGAATACAGAATCTGTCTGTATTATTTACTATAACTGCATGTGAATCTATAATTATCTCAATAAAAATTTCAATTATAAAGTAATTAGAGGCAGTATCTGTGTTAAATGCCTTGCTCTTTTACTCAGTGAACTCACATTATCTTCCTAAAGACAGATAGTTTTTTTATTATGCCAAAAAAAAAAAAAAAGATAGATGGTGGGCAGGGGACATTTGACATAGCCTAGGTAGAGATGATGTGACTAAGGTAACCATCCATAATAGATCATATTAGATTATTAGATCTTAGGCACTATTAATGATTCGCTAATCATATTATTTATTTAAGCTCTGTTTTCTAATGTAGCTTTATGTGTGCATGATCAATGTCTGCATATTTTATTTATTGCCTAACTATATAGTAGTTAGTGCATATTCTATACATAGTTAATAAAATGGAAAAATGAATGAATGAATGAATGTTGTCCCAGAGAAAGGTGCCAAATGCAGTGAGAACTTCCAGAAGACAGTGGATTATGGGATTAGGAACAATGAGACCAAGGTTATATATAGCTAAAATGACTAGCTTTCATTTTTCCTGGATTAGGAAAGTAATATATACTCACTGTAGACAATGTGAAAAATACACAAAAGTATAAAATCATGAATAAATAATTTTACATTTTAATTCCTAAGAGATACTTGCTAATGCTCTGACCAATTTCCCTGCAGTCTAATATGTTTATATTGTACATGCACACACACACACACACACACACACACACACACACAGAGAACACATTTTCTCCATCATCAATTGCTATACCTTCCCTTGATCTATTTTTTCATTAGGATCATAGTATTTTTCTTTTAAGTTGTATCAGTTTTTATATATTAAGGACAATTACCTTTTGTAACATTTAATAGTTACTTAGTTTACTATTTGCTTTTTAATTTTGTTTATAATTTTTGGCACGCAGGAGTATAAGATTTGCATGCAGCCAATACATGTTTCTTTTTCTTGAAGAGACAGTGCAGTGAGAAGTGTCACTTTAATTTGGAAACTAGATTCTGCCAATTGCTAAGTGGGGGGGTCCTGGGCCACTTACTTTCTCTGTGACTCAGTTTAATTCCCTGTAAAATGGAGGTAATGATACCTAAATTATTATTTGCGAGGACTAGACATAATTTCTTATATGAGGGAAAATAATAGTCTCTATTTGATAACTTTGATGTAAAAACAAAATGACTAATGCATAGTAAAAAGTTAGCCATAGGAATTCTTTTTTGTTTATCTATAGGAATTCTTTTAAGTTCAGCAGAGAATACCCATCTATATCTTTGCCTCTTTAATTCACTCTGAATTTGTTTTGGAATGAGATTGTGGCTCTGCCAACCAAATCAGTAGATACTCTCCTGACACTGGATATTGAATGGAAGTTTTTGTTTGCTTGAAAAGAGGCCCTAGATTGTCAGTTTTAAGAAACTGAGTTTTCCAAAGTTTGCTGTTGTTTGTGGGAGCAGATGTATCAAAGTCTGGTGTAAGGACAGGTTTGTTATGAGGCCTTGAGGTAAATTTTCTGCAAAATACCTCAATAAAAAATAAATAAGTGATTGTAAATGGAACGTTTTTTCCTACTCAAAACTGTTTTATAATTATTTGGGGCTTGACTATCTTTATTTTGAAATTATTATAGAATTATAAGAAGGTGAAAAAGTAGTACTAGAGTCTCTTGAACCCTTTATCAAAGGTAACTAATGGTAGAGTAGTATATAACTATACTACAATAGCAAACCCAAGAAATTGACATTGGCATAGCACTGTTAACTACACCATAGATCTTATTCATATTTCCCCAGTTTTTATGTGCATGCTGTGTATATGTGGGAGGCATACATGTATGTGTGGGCAAGTATGTGCACACATGTCTAGCTCTAAACATTTGATTTATGTATAAATTCATGTGATCACTATTACAATCAGGATACAGAACTGTTCTATCTTCACAAAGGAACTCTCTTGGGCTACCCTTCTATAGTCACTCCCATCTCTTGCCCTGGTCCCTGTCCTCCAGTAAACAATAACTTATTCTCCATCTTTATGATAGTGTCATTCAAAGGATGTATAAATGCAAACATAGTATATAAACTTTTGAAACTGGATTTTTTTTTTCACTCAGAAGATGCACCTAAAATCTATTAAAGTTGATGCAAGGAACATTTTATTCCTTTACCTTGCCAGATAGTATTCCACTCTAGGTGTGTACTAGAGTTTGTACTGGGAACATTGTGGTTGCTTGCAGTTTTCAACTACAGTTAAAGCTGCTATAAAGATTGATACACAGAGATAAATTTTCATTTCGCTGAGATAAATGCCCAAGGGTGCAATTGCTGGGTTGTATAGTAAGTAAATGTATAGTTTTGTAAGAAACTTCCACACTCCTTTTGTGAAGTGGCTATATCCAGACTTTCTGAACACTTTCTGTGGCAGGGGCCCTTTATATACTTCCTGCTAAAGGTAGAAATCTCAAAGCAGAGGGTGCCCTGCAACCAGCAAGGCCAGCCAGTTTTCCCTCCAGCCAGTTTCCATATCTTCTCCAGCACCTGATGTTGTCAGTATTTTATTCTAGCCATTCTTATAGGTAGTGATGTCTTATTACGGTTTTAATGTGAATTTCCCTGATGGCTAATGTCATTGAACATTTTCAGTGTGCTTACTTATCATCACATATTCTCTTTGGTGAAATGCTTGTTCATGACTTTGCACAATTTGTGGTTAGATTTTTTTTTTTTTTAAAGTACATTTTGAGAGTCTGTTTAAGAATTGGTGTCAACCAGTGCTGCACCGATGTCAGTTGCCTGATTTTGATTCTATATATGATGTCAACTCAGTGGAGAATAGGTTAAAGATTCAAAAAAACTATAGTACTAAAATTATTAACTTTTTCAGATATGTGATTTGCAAATATTTTCTCCCAGTTCACAGCTTGTTTTTCCTCCTCCTAATGGGACCTTTTGTAGAGCAAAAGTTTTGACATAGCTTAATGGGAATAGGTAAGAAGTATAAGTGGGGTGTGTGCAGTATCACTGCTCACCAGCTCAATGGAAAGCTCTTTGTAATCTCTGGAAGCACATATGAAAATTTTCTTGTCACCATAGTGGTATTGCCCTGATCTCCTCACTACTCTGGCCTCCTCCCCTGCTTCTGCTTGCAGGGCCCACTCTATTTTGAGATTTCTACCTTGAACAGAGAATATATAAAGGGCTCCTGTCACAGAAAGTGTTCAATTTCTTGAATAGGTTTGTTCTTTTGGCTGGATACGTCTCAGTCTCCTGGTGCATTAGCCTTCTGCCTGGGTTCATGCCTCCGGCACCTGGAGTTCCCAACCTCTCCGTGTTGGCCTGCACAGGCTCAATGTCCACTCTCTTCCCTGTACCGACTCTTCTGGTCTTGGCTTCTAACAGCTCGAAGTAGAATCACAAAAATTATAACACATGGTTTCAAAGTCTAGTAAAATAGATATTTTAATTCCATAGAAAAGAGGCATGTTTTTATTTATCTGAAGTTAAAAGCTGAGTTTGGTACCTTTTGCCCCACCTGTCAGTGACCAGGGATGAAAACACAAAGAGTACATAGAAAAAGGCATTGCACCTTGTAGGTACTTGAGAGAAGATAAAATATATGAGAAAGGCAAGAGGATAGAAAGGGACAATGTTCATATTTATTCTTTCTGAGTTCAGTTATCGTGAGCCATATCCAATGTCAAGATCCGCTTTTGTGATAAACATGATTAATACTACACATTGAACATTTGTTATTTAAAAAGACATTCCTCTTGCCTGTCTTTGAATTCTAGACTTAAAATAATTTTGTGAACTTAAGAAATTTTTAATAAGCACCAATAGCGTGCTGGAGCTAGCTCATACCTTCTTGCAAGAACTAATTGTGCACATCTCTTCCCAGCTCTGAGTTGAGGGGTATAATGGTAGTAGTGGGAAATCAGCCATGGTGGAAATATCTACACTGAAAAATCAGCAAACACTACAAATCAGGGCTTTTTCTGTCTTTTTTTTTTGGGGGGGGGCTAGTTTTCAATGTTTACTCAGACACCACTAGCTGTCTACCTAGACTCTGAAAGATGAGACACAACCCTGTTCCTGGGACTTCGCAGTCTGGGAATCCCAATCTTCTTTTGGAAGCAAAACCTTTTCTGTCAGCTCTTCTGTTTAGTTGCCCCATTCTGGCCTACTTTTTCTTCCTTTCCCAGTTCTCAGCCCTTTTCCTTTGCCTTTGAGAACTTCCTTTACATTCTTAAACTGTTTACACTTCTAATTTCAATCCTTTATCTATCCAGCTTCACCTTGCCTTGATTGAAGGTTGTATTTCTGAGAGAAGACTTTTTATCTTTTGCTATCCTCTCAAGTAGAACATGTCCAGTCTCCCAAAGAGCAGGTGCCCCCAGTCTCTAAGCAGTCCCAAAGAGCAGATGTCATTTGGTTGGCTTCCCATGGCTTTTCCAGACCATTATTATTCTACTTTTATTTAATTTCACTCTTCTTATATGATTCAGTTAGACTATCCCCCCTTCATTAAGCCAAAGAAGGAACACAGTAGTAGGAGAAGTTTTAAAAGGAAAGAATCTGACATGAAAGGAAGTGAGGAACATCAGGTGGAAGATATCCAGCCAGATATCAGACCAAGGTAGCTTGTTGCCACCAAGGTAATTCTGTGGTATTTTCCTGAGATTAATATGGGAAATTCATTTCTTTTTCCTGTATCTTTTCTACCCACAGGAAAAGATAATTACCTACCAGAGATGAGGCAAGATTTGGGTTTACTTGACAAAGCAGCAAATTAAAATGAATTTGTATTCAATGTAGGGTCAGTGATACATGTTTTATTTTTTATTCTTTAAAATTTGAGGATCCATGGTACACAATGATAGTTCACAAATCAGATCATCTTTCTGAATCATTGGGGACATGTATAAAAATGTACCTTCTTGGCAACAGAATATCTAACATTCTATAGTGTTTAGGTAATCAGAAAATCCCTTTTTGAACATTCTGATTAAAGTACACTTTATTTATTTATTTATTGAGACAGAGTCTCACTATGTCACCCTGGGTAGAGTGCCATGGCGTCACAGCTCATAGCAACTTCAAACTCTTGGGCTAAAACAATTCTCTGGCCTCAGCCTCCCAAGTAGCTAGGACTACAGGTGCCCGCCACAACGCCTGGCTATTTTTTGTTGTTGCCACAGTTGTCATTGTTGTTTAGGTGGCCCAGGCCGGGTTTGAACCTGCCAGCCTCAGTGTATGTGGCTGGCGCCATAACTACTGTGCTACAGGTGCTGAGCCTAAAGTACACTTTAATAGCAAAATACTACCTTGCACTTTGACAAATCATATTTTTTCCCTTTTATCACAAATAACACAGGAAAGAAGAAATCACAAACCCCACAGGGTTCCGGCTCCCTTTCTATATATGCAAGCACATCCTGAATATTCATTCCTCAGCCTGATACTGATCGTGATGGTGTGACGAGGAGGCCCAGAATCACATGATTTCTGAGAATATTAAGTGGCCAATATTTAAGGTACTTAGGACAGTGCCTAACACATGGTAAGTGCAAGATAAGTAATAGCTTATATATAAAAACTTTGCAGATCCCCTAATTGGATAAGTGTCTGCTGATTGACTTGTAGCTTGTTTAAACAGACTGTGTTGACTTTTAGTCTTGTTCTAGCCTGAAGAATAGGCATCCTCATTTCTAGGGAGTTCCCATTCATCTACTTCAAGATTATTAAGTTTCCTCTTAGGCTTCTTGCTTCAAGTTCAATAATTAACGATATTTGCAACTTTCATTGTAGGTCCTATTTTCCTACATCTTAATTACCTCTTTTGTGTGCTCCTAATTCATTCTCAGGAATTATTTTTTCCCATTGATTGAATATAAATCTGGATGAATTTTTACAATGGAAGAATAAATGGTCTCATATGGTTTGAAAAGCCCATGAAAGAAAGTCTAAGGCAGTGTTTCCCCAAAATGTGGCATGTATTAGAATCATCTGTGGCTCTTGTTATAAAGAAGGATGTTTTCATTCCCCCAAGACATTCTGATTCAGTAGGTATATAGTGGGGCTCTGAGAGCTCTATTTTTCAAAATCTTACAGTTAGGATTCCGAAATAGAAGGGTTGGGAGCCACTGTACTAGGGCATATGCTTAGGCATCAACAGAATCGCTAGCTCTACTGGGTTCAAATACTCAAGAGACTTCTCTATGGAAAACTGGAGCTTAATATAGTCAGATATATAGTCTCATGCTCCAAAGGGACTCTGTGATAATTATCATCATTATTGACAATATTAAAAATGAGATAAGAAGTGGTTAAGGCTTATATAGTACTATGTGCCTGGCAATGTTCTAAGCACATTTTATCAACATGCATAAATCAAGTTATTTAATCTCCATAACTACCTACCTTATATCACTTAGCAGAACCACCTACCATCCTTGTTTTCTGACACTGAAAGAAAGACACAGAGAAGATAATAGCTTACCTTATTGATCACTTATACTCTGCTTAGTAAATCCCTCATATGCATCTAATCCTCACAGCAATTAGTATAGGCAGTGAGGCCCCAGTGAGGTAAGCCCTTCCCAGAAGTTTATGCTGCTTGTCAGTGGTGTCAGTAGGGTAGTATCTCAGGTCTTCACTGATCTAAAAATCTGGGGGAATCTGGATTTCAGGGTAAGTTAACAGCTTTTTCTTTTAATAGTGGGGTACAAATGTCTTGTGGACATTTTCATGATGAGTTAAGGAGTTGGGAAAGATAGTATTCTTTGAAAAGCCTTTTGAAGCCCTGTCTTGAAGAAAGTGGGAAGAGTTTAATTCAAACTCCCTAAAAGTGAATCCAATAACTTAGGGCAAGAAACTCTAGCATGCCTCCTTCAGTGGAGTCTTTACAAAGATGTTCATGATACCCTAGAGCAGGGGTCCTCAAACTACAGTCCGCAGGCCACATGAGGCGGTGTGATTGTATTTGTTCCCGTTTTGTTTTTTTACTTCAAAATAAGGTATGTGCAGTGTGCGTAGGAATTTGTTCATAGGTTTTTTTTTTTTTTTTTTTTTAACTATAGTCCAGCCCTCCAACGGTCTGAGGGACAGTGAACTGGCCCCCTGTTTGAAAAGTTTGAGGACGCCTGCCCTAGAGTTTTTAGAGAATGAAATAGTAGAGAGGTCAGTTGGACGGGCTCCCTGGCTGAGACTTTTTACTCCTTAAGTTTTAAAAATGTTCTGAAATGAACCTCTGAGGACAGGACAAAGGTATTTCTGATGCATCTAGATGTGAGAGACAGTACTTTGGGTAAAAAAAATACTAGAATTTGAGGGGACATTTTTGATGGATTAAGGAGACAGGAAACACTTGAGCTTGGAACTGTCCTGGAAAATCTTTTCACTATGCACTAGGTGGGAGGTTTAGTCAATACAAGAAACATTTTAACTTTCTCATCTAGGAATTATATGGTCCTGAAAAGACTGGAAAGCTCTTGCTGTAGATCTTTTGATCTTTTGAGATGGAGAATATTGTTCTCTTGGGCAAAGCTTTGGTTTTCTCCAGTTCTAAGTGGACAGCTGTATTTGGGGACTAGAAGACATGCTATAGACTCAAAGGGGAAAAACAATTAAATGACTTTTTTGGGGGGGAGTATGGACATTTCTTATCTTTCAATAAAAGTAATGTAATACAAAAGCACAAATGACATTAATAAGTAATAATAAATAGATATATGGAATAGTACACAATAAACAAATAATCTATTAATGTGTAGAAGAAAAAGAGAAACCTAAGTGGGGAAATAAATAAGGTGACATCTGTAGTGACAAACGTGGAGTCCTTTGCAGGAAGGAGTAGGGCATTTGGGGGAGAGGGCAAACTCCTGTGATCTACAGACCGGCCGCACAAGTCTTACCTGGGAGCTTGGTAGAGATGCAGAATCTCAGACCCCCATCCCAGACCTGGTGAGTCAGCGTCTTCATTTTACAAACTTGACTGGGATTTGTTCTCACGTTGAACTTTGCGAAGCTCTGGGGTAGAAGACGGATTTCAGCATCCCTCCATTTGCTCCTTGGTGTTTAGATTTTCTCTCAGAGGAAATTTCTTATCTTTGAGGAAAAAATGAAAGTCTCTCTAGAGTGCTGAATGTCAGGACCAACCTTGGAAAAAGCCTGGAAGCTTATTACTGTCTCCTTCTCTGGTCCTGACAGGGAAAGAAAAACCAAGCAATAGCTAAGCTTTTCTACTTACAATACTTTATATGTTTTAAATAAGAACACAAGATTATCATTACTTTTATTCTCCACAAACATATATACTCAAGGCTTTGTGGATGTGATAGTTACTTGGTTTTGACAGTTTTGTTCAGAGTTGAAAAGTACTGAGAAGCATCTCTAAATTGACTTCAAACTTGGGGTAGGTGAGGAATGGCTGGGGGGAGTTAAGTGAAGTTAGAGATTTATTTTGACAGGATAGACATTAAGACTAAACACTTGTGTGATGGCGTGGGAGCCTGGAGCACTAGCTGTAATTGAAAGCCTGAATCTCCCTTTTGTAATACAAGTTGACAGTGAAGTCCCCATAGTTGAAAGTATTCTAAAGTTGTTTTCAGCATATCTTGGTACTTTCTCTTATAATAAAAGGCACCAATATGAAACCCTTTGTTTTATTCAGTAGACTATAGACAAGTGGGAGCTTTGTTACTTTCTCATTATGGAACTGAATAAAAATATAGGCTAAGTGGTTTGGGCTCTGATTGTGGTGAGTATACAGTTTAGAAAAAAGAATGTATTGACAGCCCCAAAATTCAAAGGGGTAACTAAACCAGTAGTGGTAGAAACGGAGCTGTGCTTCTAAATGTAGTACTATTTTTGAGAGTTTCTGGAGATTAAAAACTACCATTAAACATGATTTATGTGTATACCTTCATTGTCATACTGAGATGGTTTCTGAACAGAGTTTACAAATAATAGCTGGACCTTGAGTTCTCAACAAAATGATCAAGTTTATTGACAATCTTGCTAAGTTCATAACTTTTAGCTTTTCAGCTGAGGCTGTAGTTCCTTAAGAGTGCATTGGGGGGAAAAGTCAGGGAGTGATGTTAGCAAGATGGCTGGCTAAAAGTGCCTGGGGTGCTGTACTCCCACACATAAAAAGCAAAATAATGAATACACAACTCTATTTGGACTGTAGTGTTTGAAGAAGCACACTGGGGTATAGCAAGGGAGTGGCTAAATCCTTATGAAGCAAAAAAACCCCCAAGATTGTGGCATTCAGAGAGGAGAAGAACACCCGGCTTTTGCCACCCTGTCTCCTCCACTGGAATTGGCTTGGAGCAAGGAGGAATTTTTCCTTGTGGGGAAAAGCTAATCAGGAATTTCCGCCCAAGTCACCGCTTCAGACACGTGCATACCTTGCTACAGAAGCATTCCATAGTCCTCAGGCCGCGAGCTCAGTTTGGGAAGCTTCCTGGGGTTCATATACCTGAATTGCTCCAGAATAGGAACCCAAGTTGTCCATCTGCCATCCTGTGATCCAAGTTGGTATGGAATAGCACCTGCTTAAAACCAGAGCCACTGCTAGAGTGTGTCCTGACCTGGCAATCAGTAGCCACTGTGTCTCTCTATCTCCAACACTCTAGTATCATTCCACCATGTTCACATAGGTGGGCTACAATTCCATGACTCTAGCTACTTAAAGCCTTGACCCAGCAAAATGACTGTGATCCAGGCATCTGAACCTGCATGGTGTCCTGTCCCTAAAGAAATAAGCAGTCCTACACAATAGGGAAGCCAACCCCAGGAGAGGGGCCTGCTATGCGTGCACACTCCTACCTGAGAACCATCCCAATGCCTCCATTTCCAGTGAACCCACCCCTAAGCCAGCCAAACAGCTGCATATGTGCACCCTTGGCCTGAGAACCAGCCAAGAGACCCTAGTCCCTGCAAAGCTACACCACTGCTGCCAGAAACCGCTGTATCCTAGCAGAAGCAAAGCTGAGGCACCTTACATACCTGACACCCTAGAACTCATTTACAGGAAAAGTCTTTCACCACAAAAGGTACTCTATAAAATTGGTAGAGGCAACTGCTTAACCATACACACAGATATCAGTGTAGGGGTTATAGAAAACATGAAGAAAAAAAAACAAACAAGGGAACGTGACACCTCAAAAGAAACACAATTCTCTAGTAATAGGCCTCAAAGAAAATAAAATTTTCAAAACACCTGGAAAGGAAATGAAAATAATGATCTTTGGGAAACTCAAAGAGTTACAAAAGAATACAGATATATACAATTCAGTGAAATCAGGAAAAAATTCATTGTCTGAATGAGAAATTCAACAGAGAGATGTTATAAAAAAGAACCAAACAGATTTCAATGAATATAATAAAAAATACAATTGAGAGATTTAAGAGCAAACTCAATCAAGGAGAAGAAATTCTGAACTTGAAGACAAATCTTCTGAAAAGCCCAGTCAAAGGAAATAAGAATAAAATAAATAAGAAAAAAGAATAAAGAAAGTTGATGGGACTTATAGGGTACCATTAAGCAAGCAAATAAAAATTTGTATAATAAGAGTTACAGAGGGCAAAAAGATAGAAAAAGGCATAGAAAAAATATTTAACAAAAATAATAGTGGAGTTGATGTGGTAAACATTTTAGTACAAATGAACTTATGGCAAAATGACTTTTTTTTTTTTTCGTCAATAGATACCTAGCAATGGGATTGCAGGATCAAATGGAATTTGATCTACTTTTAGCTCTCTGAGGATTCTCCATACTTCTTCCCCAAAAGGCTGTGCTAGTTTGCAATCCTACCAGCAGTATATAAGTGTTCCTTTCTATCCACATTCATGTTCAACCTTAGGACTTGGTGGTATTGTTTATTCCCACTGGCATTAGGTGACATCTCAGGTCTCAGTGTGGTTTAGATTTGCATTTCTCTGATGATTAGGCACAATGAGCATTTTTTCATGTGTTTTTCAGCCATTTATGTCTTCTTGGGAGAAGGTTATGTTCATGTCTCTTGCCCACGTATAAATGGGACTGTTTGATCTTTTCTTGTTGATTAGCTTTAGCCCTTTGTCAGATTTGTCACATGTGAATATCTTCCACTGTTCTGAAGGTTGCATATTTGCTTTGTTTATTGTGTCCTTGGCTATGCAGAAGCTTTTATGCTTGATCAGGTACCAATTATTTATTTTTGTTGTTGCTGCTATTGCAAATGGGGTTCTCATTATAAAATATTTCCCCAACCCAATATTTTTAAGGGTTTTTCCCCACAATTTAGAGTTTTTATAGTTTCGTTTCTTTTCTTTCTTTTTTTTGAGATGGAGTCTTACTCTGTTGGAGTGTCACATGTCATATCTCACAGCTATGTCCATAGTGTCACATGTCATAGCTCACAGCAACCTCAAAGTTCTCGGCTCAAGCAATCCTCTTGTCTCAGCCTCCCAAGTAACCGGGACTTCAGGCACCTGCCACAATGCCTGACTAGGTTTTTTTTTTTTTTTTTTTTTTTTTTTTCTATTTTTAGTAGAGACAGTGTTCTTACTTTTGCTCATGTTGGTCTTGAACTTCTGAGTCAAGCAATCCACCCACCATGGCTTCCAGAGTGCTAGGATTGCAGGCACGAGCTATCACCAAGTTTTTATAGTTTCATGTCTTACTCACAAATGGATAAACTATGGTATATGTATGCCATGGAATACTATTCAACCATAAAACAAAATGAAGACTTTATATCTTTTGTATTTACCTGGATGGATTTGGAGAACACCCTCCTAAATAAAGTATTGCAAGAATGGAAAAGCAAGTATCCAATGTACTCAATTCTAATGTGATATGAATAGATGAACAACTACACGCCCACAGGAGTGAAAAACACAATTCTATTCAAGAAGGGGAGAGGAGATTGGTAAGAAGGGGAGAGATTGATAAGCTCTATTGGGCATAATGTAGGCATACCTCCTGGGTGAAGGCAGGCCTCTTACCTCACACACTTGCAAACAATGCAACCTAACCGTTTGCACCCTTGTAGTAACCTGACATAAACAAATAAAAAGAAAAACAGTTAGTAAATGTAGAATGTAAATGTCTCAACACAATAACTGTGAAATTGCCAGGAAGGCTATGTTAACCAGTGTGATATAAATGTGTCAACCAGTCTGTGAAACTAGTGTATGATGCCCCATGATCATACAAATGTACATAGCTATGATTTAATTAAAAATAAATAAATATTTGTCTTTTAATGTAAGATGTGATTCTTGGGTGCAGCAGATATAGGAAAGGACCAAGGAAGAGGAAGGGAGGGGGGAGGTTTGGGTGGAGGGAGGGTGATGGGTTGGGCCACATCTATGGTGCATATTTTTATCTATAATAATAATAAAAATAAAAATAATAATAATAATGCAAAAAAAGTAAAAAAAAAAACAAAACAAACATTTGGGTTTCGGCAAGAGACTTTAAATACTTGCCTCATCAAGAAGGGGATTAGTCCTATTAACTGCCAAAAAGGGAGGCATCTGTTTATTTTTACAGGAGAAGTGCTACTTTTATGCCAACAGATCTGAGATTGTGCAAAACAAGATCAAAACACTCCAAGAAGATCTAGAAAAGAGAAG
>CAUYPK010081542.1:0-107100 GCA_963574355.1 Loris lydekkerianus
TTCTGGGAGTGCCTGGCGCCCAGTGACTTTGGCACAGAGAGCCCAAGGCTCCAGCAGTCTCTGGCCAGGAGAAGGGCTCTGCACAGAGGCAGGGAGGGCTCCAGAGGGCACGCAGCTACCAGAGTCCCTGGCCAGATGAACGGGTTAGTGTGGAGGATGGGAGGACACAGGAGGGAGGACGCAGGGTTTCGTGCTCCCGTAGTTTTTAGTCAGAGAATGCGGAGGCCCAGTGGATGCGGGTCACTGGTCGGGCGTTGCTGCACAGCTCTTATGGAGGTCTGGGCTGTGCCAAGTCCAGGAGTTTGAGGTTGCTATGAGCTGTGACGTTACGGCACTCTACCCAGGGCAACCAAGGCTCCAGTATGCCAAAATCGTCTCACTCTGCCCCTAGGGATTAAGGCTATAAGGCAGCTCAGTCCCCGCCTTTAGTCTGCTCAGTCACTAGGTTACTTTGTCCCGCCCCATCGTTGCTCTGGGACCGTGAGGGCGGAGCTTGCTGGGGCAGTTTTTTCCCAATGACTTCCTGCGCCCAGCTCAGTGGCTCAGTCTGGGGCCCCAGACAGTGCCCAAAGTTCTCCACACTCCTGTTCAAGCTCTCCCCAAGGCAGTTCAACTGAGTGCCAAGTCCAAGAACACCAAAACAGTTCACAGATAAGGCCCCTCCGGTTTGCAGTCTCACTGCTGCTTGTACTTGCCAGGGTGATTATGTCGATTGAACACTCGAGACCACTTGCCAGTTCTCTACTGTTTTTGTCCTCCTCTTGGGGTCCAGAAGTCCCTTGCTGGCTCCCTGTATCCTCAAAGGGATGATTATAGGCAGATCCCACCAGCCAGAGATGCCTGGAGTCCTGTCTCCCCAGGCTTGCTATCCCCAGTTGCAGGGAAGCTGTTAATCGGCCGCCATCTTTAATCCTCTCCAACCTTTTGGTTTTAATTTGCATTTTCCAGTGATTAGTGATGTTGGGCTTTTTTTTTTTTTTTTTAACTTGTTGGCCATTTGCATATATCCTTTTCTGAAATGTCTATTTATGTCATTTGACCATTTTTAAATAGGATTATTTGGGTCGTTCTGCTAGTTAGTTGAGTTCCTTCTATATTTTGCTTATTAATCCCTTGTCAGATGTGTAGTTTGCAAATATTTTTTCCCCTTCTGTAGATGTTTCTTCCTTTTGTTGATTGTTTTCTTTCCTATGCAGAAGCTTTTTACTTTTTATTTTTATTATTTTTTGAGACAGAGTCTTACTTTTTTACCCTCAGTAGGGTGCGTGGCGTCATAGCTCACAGCAACCTCAAGCTCTTGGGCTCCAGTGATTCTCTTGCCTCAGCCTCCTTAGTAGCTGGAACTACAGGCGACTGCCACAACGCCCAGCTAATTTTTCTGCTTTTAGTAGGGATGGGGTCTTGCTGTTGCTGGGCCAGTCTTAAACTCCTGAGCTTAAGCAATCTACCTGCCTTGACCTCCCAGAGTTATGAGGGAAGTGACTGCCATTATAAATGGCATAGTGGAAAGGAAAAGATCCTGGTGAGTCCCTAAAGAGACACCAACAATTGCCAACTCTAGACTTCTTGCTATGTAAGAAAAATAACTTCTTAAAAGTTTAAGGTGATACTGAGTTTAATGTTTTTAGTAGAGTGGATCCTAAGTGATATAGGATGTGTTAGGGTATTCCACTGTGTTTGTGTGAAGTTTTTACATTTCTAATTATTTTTGCTTTGTATTTTGATATGTATTATAAATAGACCTTACATAAAATGTATATGTGGTATATTATATCATGTATATGTAAACGTATATAAAATTTATTTTAACAATTTTTAAGTGTGCAGTTCAGGGGCATTAATTACATTCCTAATATACAAACATCAGCGCTGCCCCTTCCCTGAGCTTCTTTAACATTCCAAACAGAAACTTTGTACTAATTAAACAGTAATTCCCCATTCTCCTCCCCGCCCCATTCTATTTTCTGTATATGAATTTGCCCATCTAGATAACTCATATAAGTGGAATAATAGAACATTTGTCCTTCCAAAGGCACACTGTTTTTAAACGGGCTAAATTATTCAGTTCAGGTATGTTGTGACTGATTCTTATTTCTATTACTATGTAACTATTATGTTTTGATATTATGTCTTCCTTTCCCTTTTCCTTGTTTTTATTAATGTGAAAGTTCACTTCCATTACTGGTTCCCTTCCCATTCTTGCTCTCAGAAGCATATGGTGGTATTTATTACACCAACATCACACTGTTTCTTCTTTACTTCTCTTCTGTAGAAGGAAACTAAAACCTGTGGAATACTTTAAACCTCTTGCTCTTTCTCTTGTACCTTCTCTCTGTCTCCTTAAAACCTTTAAAAACCTTTTATTTTCCCCTTCTCTTATCTCACAACTCCTAGATTTTTCTAATATAGTTAAATATTAAAAAGAATTTCCCTTAGAGCATGTTCAGTTTGAAAGCACTTTGGTTATATATTCCAAAAGAGCATGTTATTATCCATTCAGATGTAATTTCTTATACATATTATTGCTCCCTATTACTTCTTCCCTTTTATCTTTAGGTATAACATTAGATATGGTAGAATGCATGAATTAGATGCATCTATATGAGTAAAATGTTAGAGACAATGTTGATGATTTGAAATGATTTGTTGTGGTGGGCGCCTGTAGTCCCACCTACTTAGGAGGCTGAGGCAAGAGAATCGCCTAAGCCCAAGATTTGGAGGTTGCTGTGAGCTGTGTGATGCCACGGCACTCTACTGGGGGCAATAACGTGAGACTCTGTCTCTACAAAAAAAAAAAAAAAAAAAGACCAGGATTTAACATCCTAATTTGTTATGGTGAGGAGATAATGTCTTTTCAATTAAAAAAGGACATTCTTCCCAGATGGAGCAATGCCTTAAGTGTCCCTGGAGGTTGACAAAAGAGAGCTGAAGAAGCTGTACCAAATTGCTCAAAAGTTTGGCTCTTCCTTCATTAAGTCTTCCAGGGAGCTAAGCTACCCAACTTCACCACTTTTACCACACCATTACTTCTTGCCTTATGATACTCAAATCATGTTTTAATTTTAATTTTTTTTTTTTGAGACAGAGTCTCACTTTGTTGCCCTCAGTAGAGTGCCGGGGTGTCACAGCTCACAGCAACCTCAAACTCTTGGGCTTAAGCGATTCTCTTGTCTCAGCCTCCCAAGTAGCTGGTACTATAGGTACTTGCCCCCAATGCCTGGCTTTTTTTTTTTTTTTTTTCTTTCTATAGAGACAAGGTCTCGCTTTGGCTCTGGCTGGTTTTAAACCTGTGAGCTCAGGCAGTCCACCCGTCTTCACCTCCCAGAGTGCTAGAATTATAGGCATGAGCCACTGCACCTGGCCTCATGTCACGTTTGAGCTCTTCTGACACATATAGCAGTGGTGTGAATATAGTATGAATACTAAAGTAGCCCTATTTTGGGTTAGACACAGGAGTCTTCTGATGGTTGATTTTTGGCTTCAGAACTCTTATAGCTTTACTAAACTTTGTTAGGACTGCACTGATTGTGCTGTTCAACCTTTCTTCCTTGTTTCTTTTCCAGTGATCAGACCTGGCTTGTGGGCTTATCACTTGCCTAGCTTTGTCTAGCTCACTTTCCATTTTCCCTTCCTTCTTCCCTCAATATATCTTGTACATTTTATTTTAAATCCTGTCTATTTATTGGAAGACCTAAACCAGGAGTTTCCTGGGCCATATGTAGTCCCGGATGGCTGTAAATGTAGCCCAATAAAAAATTGTAAACTTTTTTTTTTTTTTTTTTTTTTTTTTTGGAATGTTGCTTTCAACTGGCTTTCACTCATCTTAGTTTGAAGTTGTTTTTTCTTTTTCTTTTTTATTATCTTCCTTTAGCAATTCTCTTGCCCTTAACCTCCCAAATAGCTGGGACTACAGGCACCCGCCACAACGCCCAGCTATTTTTGGTAGAGATGGCATCTCCCTCTGGCTCACTCTGGCTCAGGATGGTCTCAAACCTCTGTGCTCAGGTAATCCACCCACCTTAGCCTCCCACAGTGCTAGGACTATAGGTGTCAGCTACCACGCCCAGCACAAAATCGTAAACTTTCTTAAAACACTATGCAATTTTTTTTTTTTTTTTTTCGAGATGGAGTCTCACACTGTCGTCCTCAGTACAGTGCCATGGTATCACAACTCGTAGCAACCACGAACTCTTGGGCTCAAGCGATTCTCCTGCCTCAGCCTCACAAATAGCTGGGACTACAGGCACCTGCCATAACACCCGGCTATTTTTTGTTGCAGTTGTTATCGTTGTTTAGCTGGCCCAGGCTAGGTTCAAACCTGCCACCCTGGGCATATGTGGCTGGTGCCGTAACCACTGTGCTACAGGCGCCGAGCCCACTGTGCAATTTTTTGGCAAATTTTTTGTGTATGTGTGTTTGTGTGTAACTCAGTTGCACAGTTCTTGAGCATGATCTTTGTAGGCAACAACTTTGCCCTTACTATTCGTACGCATGTGTTTCTTCAGTTTTATGGTGGTATGCAGCTTTCAGTGTATCATTGCCAAGTGCAGTCAAATTGATATCAGAAATTACGTCTGCGTGTCATGACTTGGCAAGGCAATTTTGATCAATAATATTTCAACCTACCATTGCAGCATTAGACATTTGATGTTTTTTAGAAGTCAGACAAGCATTCTTATTTGATTATTAAGGGTACTTGCACATATTGGCAGTGCCTCACACATTACCCACACCAATCTTTACATCTTGCCTTCTGTCTCATCCTTCATTGGCAGCCAAAGTATGGAAGGCCCCAAACCTTGCTTTCTATTTTCCTGTCAATTTTCATAATGAAAGTACATATAGTCCTTTATCTATTATTATTTTGTTAATCCCGGCATGCCTTCCACAACATCTCAAAACAGAACCCAAAAAAAAATTCCTGATGAAGGAAGATTTTTCAATAAAGTAGACCAATGACTGCATTTCTGTTGAGGCAAATAGTAAGGTAGTCTGGTGTGTGTGTGTTTGTGACAGTCTTACTATTTTGCCCTCAATACAGTGTTGTGGCATCATAGCTCACAGCAACCTCAAACTCTTTTGAGCTTCAGTGATTCTCTTGCCTTAGCCTCCCAAGTAGCTGGGACTACAGGGACCCACCACAACACCTGGCTATTATCTTGTTGCAGTTGTCATTGTTGTTTAGCTGGCTTGGGCTGAGCTCGAACCCGCCAGCGTTGGTCCATGTGGCTGGCTCTGTAACTACTGTGCTATGGGTGCCGAGCCAGGTACTCTGTTCAGTTTGTAGGAATTAGTGTAAGTTTTCAAAGACTGTAATTTGAGAAGATATTAGGTGTAAAAATATGCTGCCAAATTTTGTGAATATGAAGGCTTGCGGTCTAAGAACAAGAGTGGAACTGAAAAAAGTCTCCAACAAAAATTTTTTTTTTTTTTTTTTTTTTTAGACAGTTTCACTTTTTTACCCTGGGTAGAGTGCTGTGACATCATAGCTCAGAGCACCCTCAAACTCCTGGAATCAAGCATTCACTTGCTTCAGCCTCCCAAGTAGCAGAGACTACAGGTGCCCGCCACATCACCTGGCTAGTGTTTAGAGACAAGCTCTCGCTCTGGCTCAGGCTGGTCTTGAACTCATGTGGTCCACCCTCCTTGGTTTCCCAGCGTGCTAGAAATTTTTTTTTTAATTGCAACTCAGATTTCATTGTAAAAACTTGATATGTGGTGGCATATTTAATAGCGCACACACACACACACACACAACCATTTACTGATGGCGAATTTATTAATGTATAGAAAGTGTGGCAGATATAATTTGCCCTGAACAAAAAGGAGAATCTTTCTAAGATTAGTTTTCTCATCAGACTATTGCAGTTAAGAAAATTGAAGAAAATGGAAAATCCATTGATAGTAGTTTGGAGAGTAAAACTGCTCATTTCAAATCTTATGCTTTGGTGATGGATGACAGGGCTACTGCTACAAATATGGTTCAACTTGCTGTTTTTCTTAGACATATTGATGATGGATATATCACTGAAGAAATGGCTTCTTTGATGCCATTAAAAGACACAGTTAAATCAAGACGTTATACTAAGCAGTAAAATATATGGTAAAACGATTTTGTCTATTGTCAACATATCTGGTGTAGTACTGATGGTGCCCCAGAGATAGTAGGTAAAAGAGAGGGACTTGTAAACTTAATGGAAGATCAGAGGGAGAAGATGGCTGACTAAATCTAGGCAGCTTTCCACAGAGGCTCCTATCCAGAGGGAGTGATAATGCACACAATGGAATCAATGAAGCTGAGCTAAGAAGGGAGATAGATATGTGCACATCATCTCTGCAGAGACAAGCTGCAACTCCAACAGAACACATTCCGAGTACAAAACTGGTCTCAAAGAGGATGAGAAACCCCTCCCTCAAGAGAAAGGCTTGCTATGTGCTCTCTGCAAACGAGCAGGGAACATAGGACCTCTTACTTTATCCCAAGGGAGAGAGCCACTAAACATTGGGCCTCCCTCTCCAAAAAGGTCCCACTCATGAGGCTAGGGATTGTCCTGCTTGGCATAAATTGAACAAATATTTTCCCTGCAACTGAATTCCCATCCACCTTTCTTCCCTCACCTGGTGGACTATTGGCCTGACCCCTGCAGAGCCCACATTGTTTGGCAATTTCATGTGGGCCACTGGACAGCAATGTGGAAACAGCAACTCGATTAGAAGTTGGGGGGCTTAGGGGAAGAGGGACATGACATGCTGCAGAGGTGCTCACACACCAGTTCAGACTTAGGTGGGGCACTCTTCTAAGCTCGTTGCCACTAGAGGGATCTGGGCTTCAGCTCCTCCAAGTTGCCAGCAGCAGTATGAGGCAGGGGGGAGGTGCTGACTGCAATCAACAGAGAAATGCACCACAGCGATACACACTGGTGGGCAGAAGTGCTGATGCTTCTGCTCTGAATTTGGAGGCAGCCCCCCCATCCCCTTGCCCACTGGAGGGAACCAGCCTTCAGCTCTTTGTGATTGCCAGAGGCAGTGTGCAGTGGGAGAGGAGACGCTGGCTCCCCTCTGTGGGTATACCTCCCTGACTTAGTTGCTCATTGGAGGGAACTAGGCTCCAGCCTAGTGGGTTGTCAGCAGCAGTATATGGTGGAGGGGGCCAAAGTACTGACACCCCTGGACTGAATTTTCAGCGGAAAGTACTTCCTGACCACATTGCTCACCAGAGGGAACCAGACCTCCTGCCCGTTGGGTTTTCGAGATGGAGCTGCCTGTGGATCCCTACTATGGGGTCACGGGAGACTCTGAACTCTCCCTGTTGAGCAGTAATTGTACTGTTTGGGACAATCAGATTAGAACTCTTGACCTGGGTTGTCTACCCAGGGACCCTCCAAGGTTGAGTGGTGCTCATTTTGTAGGGGAAAGAACTGATTCTCCTCCTCCAGCTGTTGCTGGTAGGGGGTATGGGGTGCCACATTTGCTTGTATCTCTCCCTAACTGAGATTTCAGCTTAATATCACAACTTATTAGGATTGAATAGAGGCTGGCTGACTACAAGACAGAGCCAGATAGCACTACCAAGCAGGTCCTCAGAGTCTCTGGCTGCAGCTCTGAAAGGGACCTTTGTTAAGCTGTAGGGGAAAAGCCACAATCACGAGCCCCATCTCATTGGTAAAGGCCTGGTTAGCTCCACTTTCTGGGGCCCTCAATCAAATCTCACCCTAACAGTTTTACTAACCAAACTCTGAAAAATAATCATGGGACAGAACCAGCGGAAAAACGCTGACAACGTGAATAACCAGACTAGATCCACTCCCCCAAGGAATGACAAAGGAGATACAACAGAAGATGCCATTCATAAACAAATGGTTGAATTGTCAGGAATAGAATTAAGAATATGGATAGCAAATAAAAGGAATAGAAGGGAGGAACAGATGGAAATAGAAATCCAAAGTGTTGCTTGGCGCCTATAGTTCAGTGAGTAGGACGCCAGCCACATACACCAAGGCTGTTGGGTTTGAGCCTGGCCTGAGCCAGCTAAACAGCAGTGACAACTGCAACAACAACAAAAAATAGCCAGGCATTGTGGCTGGCGCCTGTAGTCCCAGCTTAGGAGGATGAGGTAAGAGAATCTCAAGCCCAAGAGTTTGAGGTTGCTGTGAGCTGTGACACCACAGCACTCTACTGAGAGCAACATACAAGACTATGTCTCAATAAAAAAGAAATCCAAAGAGTTGTTCAAAAGTTGTCTCAAGAAATTAATGAGTTCAAAGACAAAATCATCAAGGATAGGGACATAATGAGCAAAGAGCAAAGCTAAGGAAATGAAAAAATTCTTCAAGGAGCTTCAAAATACAGTAGAATCCCTCAGTAATAGAGTTGAGCAGGCAGAAGAAAGGATCTCTGAAATTGAAGACAAGGCTTTTGAATGATCTCAAGCTCTCAGAGAGGCAGAGAAATGGAGAGCAAAAGCTGAGCATTCCCTAAGAGAGTTGTGGGATCACTCAAAAAATCAAACTTTCATCTTACAGGAATTCCTGAAGGAGAGGAGGATGGTCTAAAGGCAGAGATACTCTACTCCAGGATCATGGAGGAGAATTTCCCAAGCATTGTAAGAGATACAGAAATTCAGATAGTAGACAGTTTCAGAACCCCAGCAAGATTGATTCCAAATAAAGCATCTCCTAGACACATTATAATTAACTTTGCCAAACTTAAAATGAAGGAGAAAATTCTTCAAGCAACCAGACAGAAGAAAAACATTGCCTGCACAGGGAGAGATATTAGAGTGACTGCAGATCTTTCAGCCAAAACTTTTCACGCCAGAAGAAGATGGTCATCGACCTTAAATCTCCTAAAACAAAACAACTATCAATCTAGGATCCTGTATCCAGCTACACTGAGTTTCATTTGTGATGGAGAAGTCAAATACTTTACTGATATACACATGTTGAAGAAATTTGCCATAACTAAACCAGCTCTCCAGGAGAGTCTCTGACCTATCCTCCACAATGACCAGCACAGTGGTCTACCATCAAAGTAAACTCACCCAGAACTTACCAAACAAAACCTAACCTCCACAATGGTGAAAAATTTAAAGATATCCATTGGACTTTTGAAAAACATGACGGCCAAAACACTACCACACCTATCATTTCTCTCATATGAATGGCTTAAATTGTCCTCTAAAGAGGCACAGGTTGGCTGAGTGGATACAAAAACTCAGGCCAGGTATCTGCTGCATACAAGAGAGTCATCCTATCTCAAAGGATAAAAAAGGACTCAGCATGAAGGGATGGACATCTATAATACAGACCCATGGAAATCAGAAAAAGGCAGGGGTTGCAATTTTATTTGCAGATACAATAGGATTTAAACCAACAAAGATATGGAAAGACAAAGATGGACAATATATATTTGTCAAGGGAAGCACTCAACATGAAGAGATTTCAGTAATTAACATTTATTGCCCTACCAGAATGCTCCTCAATTATAAAGCAAACCCTAATGGTTATGAACAATGTGATATCTTCCTGCACTATAATATTTAGAGATTTCAACACCCATTTCTCTGTTCTGAATAGATCCTCCAATAGAACCTAAACAAAGGAATAATAGCCTTAAACTTGCCATAGAATAAATGGACTTAACAGACATATATAGAACATTTGATCCTAATAAAACTGAATACACATTCTTTTCATCAGCCCACGGGTCATTCTCCAAAATTAATCATATCTTAGGACACAGACTAACCTCAGCAAATTTAAAGGAATAGAAATTATTCCTTGTATCTTCTCAGACCATCATGGAACAAAAGTTGAACTCAACAGCAACAGAAATCTCCATACTCAGACAAAGTCATGGAAGTTAAATAATCGTAGGCTGAATGATAGCTGGGTCAAAGATCTGATTGAGAAGGAAATCATCACATTTTTGGAACAAAATGATAATGACACAGTTTCAAAATCTTTGGACACTGCAAAGGCAGATCTAAAAAGGAAATTTGTAAGAAGCCTTCATCAAGAAAACAGAAAGAAAGGAAGTCAACAACCTAATGGGACATCTTAGGCAATTGGAAAAGGAAGAACAATCCAACCTCAGACCCAGCAGAAGAAAAGAAATAACCAAAATTAGTACACAACTAAATGAAATTGAGAAGACAAGAATCATTCAGAAGATCAACAAAACATAAAGTTGGTTCTTTGAAAAGATTAATCGCCTGTGGCTCAGTGAGTAGGGCACTGGCCCCACATACCTAGGATGGTGGGTTCAAACCCGGCCCCAGCCAAACTGCAACAAGAAATAGCCAGGCATTGTGGCAGGCAGCTGTTGTCCCAGCTACTCGGTAGGCTGAGGCAAGAGAATCGCCTAAGTTCAAGAGCTGGAGGTTGCTATGAGCCGTGATGTCTCGGCACTCTACCGAGAGCAACAAAGTGAGACTCTGTCTCTAAGAAAAAAAAAATTAATAAAATTGATAATCCTTTGCCTAGCCTAACCATAATAGGAAAGTAAAATCTTTAATAATATCAATCAGAAATGATAAAAGAAATAATAACAGATAACACAGAAATTTAAAAACTCCTCAGTGATTATTATAAAAAATTCTATTCTCAGAAATATGATAATCTCAAGGAAATGGACCAATACCTAGAAGCACGCCACCATAGACTCAACTAGAAAGAATTAGAAATTTTAAATAGATATGTATCAAGCACTGAAATAGCATCAACTATAGAAAATCTTCCAAAAAAGAAAAGTCTGTGACCAGATGGCTTCACATCAGAATTGTACCAAACCTTCAAAGAACTAGTACCCCATTACATAACCTTTTCCAAAACAGAAAAAGAAGCATTCTATGAAGCAAATATCACCTTAATCCTCAAACCATTAAAGGACTCAACAAAGAAAGAAAACTATAGACCAATAACATTAATGAATATCAATGCAAAAATATTCAATAAGACCCTAGCAAACAGAATTCAATGATACATCAAAAAAAAAAATTATACACCATGATCAAGTTGGTTTTATCCCAGGGTTACAAGGTTGGTTCAACATTTGTAAATCTGTAAATATAATACACCATATAAATAAAAGAAGCAAAGACCATATGATTCTATCAATAGATACAAAAAAAGTTTTTGGTAATATCCAGCATCCTTTCATGATTAGAACACTTAAGAAAATAGGCTTAGATGGGACATTTCTTAAACTGTTTGAGGTCATCTACAGCAAACCACCACAGCCAATATCATATTAAATGAAGTAAAATGGAAAACATTTCCACTCAGATCTGGAACTAGACAAAGATGCCCATTGTCACTACTGCTATTCAAGATACTAATGGAAGTCCTAGCAATTGCATTCAGGCAAGAGAAAAATCAAGGGTATTCAGATGGAATCAGAGAAGGACAAACTTCACTCTTCACAGATGACATGATCTTATACCTGGAAAACCCCAGGGACTCAAGGAATATAGCAGTGTCTCAGGATACAAAATCAATACTTACAAATCAGTAGCTTTTATATATGCCAACAGTAGTCAAACTGAAAATATAGTCAACGGCACTATTCCTTTTACAGTATGCCAAAGAAGATACAATACCTGGGAATGTATCTAACAAAGGAAGCAAAAGATCTCTATAATGAGAACTATGAAACCCTGAGAAAAGAAATAGCTGAAGATGTTAACAAATGGGAAAACTTAACCATGCTTGTGGCTAGGAAGAATCAACTTTATTAAAATGTCCATACTGCTGAAAGCAATCTTCAGATTTAATGCAATCCCTATCAAAGCACCAATGTCATACTTCAAAGAACTTGAAAAAATAGTACTTTGTTTTATATGGAATCAGAAAAAAACTTGAGTAGCCAATACATTACTTGGAAATAAAAACAAATTAGCAGGCCTTATGTTACCAGACTTTAAAATATACTGTATCTCTATAGTGATCAAAACTACATGGTATATGAAATATAATAGAGAATCTAGAGATGAACCCAGCCACATACCGTCATTTGATCTTTATAAGCCTAACAAAAATATACAGTGGGGAAAAGATTCCTATTTAACAAATGGTGCTGGGAGAACTGGCTAGTGACCTGTAGAAGACGGAAACTGGATCCTCACCTTTCACCACTAACAAAAATTGATTCTCACTGGATAAAAGATTTAAATTAAGACATGAAATTATAAAAATACTAGAAGAGAGTGCAGGGAAAATGCTTGAAGATACTGGTCTGGGAGAATATTTTTTGAGGAGGATGCCTCTGGCAATTGAAGCAACACCAAAAATATATTACTGGGATCCAATCAAGCTAAAAAGCTTCTGCCCAGTAAACCAAACAGCCCTCAAAATGGGGGAAGACCTTTGCAAGGTATGTTTTCAAAAAAGTCTGATAGAATCCACAGAGAACTCAAACTGATCAATAAGAAAAGAGCAAAGAACCTCATTTCTTTGTGGACAAGAGATTTGAACAGAAATTTCTCTGAAGAAGACAGGCGTATGGCCTACAAACACATGAAAAAATGTTCTTCATCTTTAGTTGTCAGAGAGATGCAGGTCAAAACCACTTAACTCCAGTAAGAGTCACCCACATCACAAAAATTCCAAAACTACAGATGTTGGCGTGTATGTGGAGAGAAGGGAACTCTTCTACACTGCTGGTGGGACTGCAAACTAATATAGCCCCTTTGGAAAGAAGTGTGGAGAATTCTCAAGGAATTAAAATTGACTTGCCATTTGATCCTGCAGTATCATTACTAGGTATCTACCCAGGTGAACAAAAATTATTTCACAACTAAGACATTTGCACCAGAATGTTTACTGCAGCCCAATCCACAATAGCCAAGTCATGGACACAGCCTAAATTACCATCAACCCATGAATGGATAAACAAATTGTAGTATATGTATACTGTAGAATACTATGCAGCCATGAGAAGAGGGAGACTTTACATCTGTTATGTTTACCTGTATGGAGCTGGAACATATTCTTTTAGTAAAGTATCTTAGTAATGGAGAAAAAGTATTTGAGGTACTCAATACTATTATGAAATCTATATATAAACACACATTTATGCAATGATAAATTACAAGGATACTCCAGAAAGAAAGACGGGATAGGGGAGATGAGGGGGGGAGGGCAAGAGGAGGGATGGTATTTGGTGGGATCTCGCCTAATGTACACAACGCAAGGGTATATTTCAGAGCAAGTAAGAGTATATTATAAATGTACCACAAAAATAAGTGAGGTGATGGTTATGTTAATTAATTTAAGCATTTACATTGTGTTTAAATCATTACATTGTAACCCATAAATGTATACAATTATGATTTAATAAAAATTTAAAAAGTAATTAATAGAAAATGATGTAATTGCTGCCCCAAACTCACATTTGATGAAGTATCATTGCATAGTACGTGAAGAAAATTGATGTGCAGAAGCTTTAAAAATGTATAGTATCATCCAAATCATCAAGACTGATATTTCATAAGGACCAAGAGATCGAATCATCACCAATTCTAGGAATTCCTTTAAAGTATTGATGCTGACTATGGGAACATCATTTACTTTCCAGAAGTAAGATGGCTATTTTGAGGCAAAATGTTAAAAATATATTATGATTTGTGACATGTGTTATCAAGTTGTTTATGGTATAAAAAATCAAATTTGTGCCTGAATTTGATGAAAACTGACCTATAGATTTAGCATTTTTAATAGATTTAACTGCTAATTTAAATGAAACTAAAAAACTTTATGGAAAACTCAATTTAAGGCAAACAATTTTATGCATTTCAGCATTCTGGCTAGCCAGGCACAGTGGCTAATGCTTATAATCCTATCACTCTGGGAGGCTAAGATGGGTAGATAGCCTGAGCTCAGGAGTTGAGACGCCCATCTCTAAAAAAAATAGACAAAATCAGCTGGGTGTTGTGGTGGGTGCCTGTAGTTCCAGCTACTCAGGAAGATTGCTTGAGCCCAAGAATTTGAGGTTGCTGTGAGCTAGGTTGACATCACAGCACTCTAGCCCAGGGCAACAAAGTGAGACTCTAGCTAAAAAAAAAAAAAAAAAAACGTTGTGTGGCCAGGCATGGTTGCTCACTCCTAAAATTCTAGCACTCAGGAAGGCTGAGGCAGGTTGATCATTTGAGCTCAGGAGTTTGAGACCAGTCTGAGCAAGAGTGAGATCCTGTCTCTACTAAAAATAGAAAAATTACCTGGGTGTGGTGGCTCACGCCTGTGGTGCCAGCTATTAAGGAGGCTGAGGCAAGAGGTTCTCTTGAGCCCAGAAGTTTGAGGTTTCTGTGAACTATAACACTAGGGCAGTCTACCCAGGGCAACAGAGTAAAACTGTATCTACAAAAAACTTGACTAAACATAGTACTGTGGACAATAAAAAATATGCAGCCTTTTTTGATTTGATACAAGAATTTAAAAACAGGTTTTAAAATTTCTGTGAAAATATTTTGAGTTATTTTGACTTCATTTCAGTAGACATAAATTAGTTACCTGCCAGTTCTCAAATGGAATGCATAGAGCTACCCTCTGACATTCAGCTTAAAAGAAAAATTTGATCATGTCTCTTTACTGGATTTTTATAGGTTCTATCTTCCCAGAGACAATATCCCTCACTTTACAATCATGCCTTATTTATGTCATCACTTTATGGTAGCATTTACATTTGTGAGCAACTATTTTCAAGAATGAAGCATATTAAGAGTAAAATTAGAACCAAAACATTTGATGAACACCTTAAGAACTGCAACTGCTGCCATCAAACCAGATACAGGTGTTAATTTCTCTAACACAATGTCAAATTACCCTTCTCGTTTCATTTTGCAATTACTTTTATAATAAAAAATATTTTAAGATGTTGTATTACTTAGATATGTACATTTTTTATGTCAGTGATCCCAAACTTGAGACCTGCTTGATTATTTTAAAAGACTTCCTGAATGGGCTGCTGCATAATTAGGATTATTATGTGAGAACTTTTTGCCCATCTGTGGTAGTGGATATCATGAAAATTATGCAAGGACTTTTTTTTTTTTGCTCATCAGCTTTCATTAGCATTTGTATATTTAATATATGGCCCAAGATAACACCAATATATATATATTTATTTTTATTTATTTTTTTTTTTTTGAGACAAAGTCTCAAGCTATAGCCCTGGGTAGAGTGCTGTGGCATCACAGCTCACAGCAACCTCAAATTCTTGGGCTCAATGATTCTCTTGCCTCAGCCTCCCAAGTAGCTGAGACTATAGGCGCCCACTACAACGGCTGGCTGTTTTTTTGTTGCAGTTGTTTTAGCTGGCCTGGGTCGGGTACGAACTCGCCAGCTTCAGTGTCTGTGGTCAGCACCCTACCCACTGAGCTATGGGCACCACCCAACACCATTTCTTCTAAGGTGGCCCAGAGAAGCCAAAATGTTGGACACCCCTGACCTAAACTAACCCTTCAGTCAGTGTGGAAGTTAAGAGATTGATTTTAATGGAACTTAAATGACTAATTTTCTATGTACATCTGTTGTGTTAAGGAATTAAAAGGGTTTATTTTTTGTACAAGAAAATATTAGTAACAGTTAACTTTGGGGAATGAGATTAGGAGATGGAGACATGCTTTTAAAATTAAATTTTATATAGTAAATAACCAGAGAATTAAAGAGGAAAACGGTGTCAAAATTAAAATACAAATGAATGTATGGGCTGGACACCTGTGGCTCAAGTGGCTAAGGCGCCAGCCACATATACCTGAGTTGGCAGGTTCAAATCCAGCCCAGGTCCACCAAACGATGACGGCTGCAACCGAAAAATAGTCGGGCGTTGTGGCAGATGCCTGTAATCCCAGCTATTTGGGAGGCAGAGGCAGGAGACTCACTTGAGCCCTGCGGTGAGGAGGTTGCTGTGAGTTGTAATGCCACAGCCCTCTACCCAGGGTGACAGCTTGAGGCTCTGTCTCAAAAAAAAAAAAAAAGAAAAAGAAATGAATGCATGCATGAGACATAGTGCTTGGTTCATGTGAATGAATTGAGGCACATTGGCTTGGTCTGGTGTGGTCTATGGAAAGTGTACTAAAACAGAACGTTAAGAGGAGTTTTGTCTCTGTTCTTGTTCCATTATTAATGTATGTTTATATTTACAGGGACGTGCATGCAGTATGTCTCTGGGATGATAAAGGCCCAGCAAAAATCCATCAGGCTTTAAAAGAAGACATTCTTGAGTTTATTAAGCAAGCACAAGCAGTAAGTTCTGCTTCTTTATTTTAGATTGCTTTCAAAACTACTGAAAATATCATATTTTATGATTTTGAAGGTAGGACTTCTAAAATAATTTTAAAATGCCTTAAGTTTTGACACAGTTGGGGTTTTTTTTTGTTTGTTTTGCTGTTTTTTCTTTTGTTGTTGTTGTTATTTTGAGATAGAGTCTCACTTTGTCGCCCTTGGTAGAGTGCCGTGGCGTTATAGCTCACAGCAACCTTAACCTTTTGGGCTCAAGCCATTCTCTTGCCTCAGTAGCTGGGACTATAGGCACGTACCACAACACCCCGCTATTTTTAGATACAAAGCCTCGCTCTGGCTCAGGCTGGTCTTGAACCTATGAGCGCAGGCATGAGCCACTACACCCAGCCAACACAATTGTTAAATAAATTTTTTAATAAAATGGTTGTTACTAGTTGGGCTTTTTTCCCCTACTGTGATATTTCTGTCACGAGAGTACCTTATTAACTTCAATTAAAAGATACTATCAAGAATTTAGGTCTTGGTGCCTGTAGCTCAGCGACTAGGGCACCAGCCACATATACCAGGGCTGGAGGGTTTGAACCCGGCCTGGGCCTGCCAAACAACTACAGCTACTTGGGGAGGCTGAGGCAAGAGAATCACTTAAGCCTAAGAGTTTGAAGTTGCTGTGAGCTATGATGCTATGGCACTCTATTGAGGGTGACATAGTGAGACTCTGTCTCAAAAAAAAAAAACAACAGTTTTTTATGTGTTTTTTAGATGTCTCTACCATAATAATTTTTGTTTTTTGGGGTTTTTTTAGAGACAGAGTTTCACTTTGTCACCTTCAGTAGAGTGCTGTGACGTTACAGCTCACAGCAACCTCCAGCTCCTGGGCTTAGGTGATTCTCTTACCTCAACCTCCTGAGTAGCTGGAACTACAAGCACCCGCCACAATGCCCAGCTGTTTTTTGTTGCAGTTTGGCGAGGGCCGGGTTTGAAACTGCCACCCTTGGTATATGGGGCCAGCGCCCTACTCATTGAGCCATAGGTGCTGCCCTGACAGTAATTTTTTTTAATTCCAGATGCTTCTCCAATTGCAAAATTCCTGGACTGTCCTGTGTACTGTTACTGCTGAGCTGAAATTTAGTGTTCATGTGTTGATATTATATATAAATGGTTAATACTATAGAAATGAAGATATCTCATTTAGACAGTAGATTAATTACATAAGTGTTCATTTTGTTTTGATTTTATTAACACCTTGTGATGTATTACTTTGAATGAGCTATTCAAAGTAGGCTATTCAAAGGCCTCTCCTGAGTAAATCCCTTACCATTTGGGGGAGGGGCCTAAGGACATGAGACTGTTTACTTTCTCCCATCCAAGTAGTAACCAAGGCCGACCCTGCTTAGCTTCCGAGATCAGACGAGATTTGGTGCGTTCAGGGTGGTGTGGCCGTAGATGATTATTTACTTTCTATAACATGGAGTCTGGGGGACTGGGTGCAGTTGCTCATGCCTGTAATTCTAGCACTCTGGGAGGCCAAGGAGGGTGCATTGTTTGAGCTCACGGGTTTAAGACCAGCCTGAATATGAGCAAGACCTTGTCTTTAAGAAAAAAAAAAAAAAATATCCAGGCATTGTGGTGGGCACCTGTAGTCAGAGCTACTCAGGAGGCTGAGGTAAGAGAATAGCTTGAGCCTAAGAGTTTGAGGTTGCTGTGAGCTGATGCCACAGAACTCTACCTAGGGTGAAGTAGTGAGACTCTGTCTAAAAAAAAAAAAAAAAAAAAAAACACACATATGAAGTCTGAAAACTAGAAGGCTAGAATTTCTTATTCTTTAGTTGGATTTATACATCAATGCCTTGTACAATATTAGTAAAAATTATTTGTTAAAAATTTTATTAAATACTAATAGTTGTTCAACAGTTGAAAATGAAAAATTAGTTTTTTCTAAATATGATTTAAAAGAAAATACTGAAATCAAGTATATAATTGGTAAGACTAATATCATGTTAGGTATTACTTTTGAAATTAATTGGTTTGTTAATAACATCTTGATAAATTTTTTAATTGTAGTTTTATAGGAAATTATCTTTTAATGAAAAAGACAGTTTTTAGGCTTTACTTAGAGACTTAAATACAGTATTTCAATATCACAGTTTAATCAAAGGGGTATTTTGTTTTGGGTTTTGGTTTTTTGTTTTTTTTTTTTTGTAGAGAGTGTCTTATTCTGTTATCTGGACTGGATTGCCGTGGCATGATCACAGTTCATTATAACGTCAAACTCCTGGGGTTAAGTGATCCTCTTGCTTCATCCAAGTAGCTGTGACCATAGGAACACACCACCATGCCTAGCTGATTATTTCCTTTTTTATTTTTGTATAATGGGGTCTCACTCTGTTGGTCATGCTGGTCTGAAAATTCTTGACCTCTAGAGATCATCTGGCCTCAGCCTCCCAGAGTGCTATGATTGTAGGTGTGAGCCACCATGCATTGCCTGGCCCCAAATTATTCTTCTTTATTTATTTTTATTTTTATTTTGTAAAATTTTGGGGGGGACAAGAGTCACTTTAATGCTATGTCATCATAGCTCACATAGCAACTCTTGGACTCAAGCGACTCTCCTACCTCAGCCTCCCGAGTAGATGGGACTACAGCTGCCTGCCACACCACCTGGCTATTTTTAGAAACTGGGTCTCACTCTGGCTCAAGCTGATCTCCAACCAGTGAGCTCAAATAATCTACCCACCTCGGCCTCCCAAGGGCTAGTATTATGGGTGTGAGCCACCGCGCCTGTCCTCCAGAACTATTTCTCTTAAGCCAAGCTTCTTGATGGGCATCTGTAGTCCTTGCTACTTGGGCAACTAAGGTGGGAGGGTTGATAAAACTCAGGAGCTCAAGTTCAGTGTGGACAATCTAGTAAGACACCATCTCTTAAAAAGAGAGAGAGAAAATAATTTTCTCAGAATTGATTTAGAAGTAATTTCTACTTGTATTGGAAAATATATCAGGTTAATTTTTTAATTATTATTTTTTGAGACAACACTGTTGCCTGGGCTAGAGTGTAGTGGTGACATAGCTCACTGCAATGTCACATTAGTGGGCTCAAGCAATCTTCCTGCCTCAAGCTTCTCAAATATCTGGAACTACAGATTGTTCCACCATGCCCTTTTATTATTTATTTATTTATTTTAGTAGAGATGGGATCTTGCTATGGTGCTCAGGTAGTCTTGAACCTCTGGCTTCAGCAGTCTTCTCACATTAGCCTCCAAAAGTGCTTGGTTTGTAGTCATGAGCCACTGCATCCAGCCCTCTTTTATGACTTTTGATAAAGATAAATTATGTTTATTTCATATTGATAGAACTTCATTCTTTAATTTATGAAAATGGGCTCGTAAAGAATCTCCTTAAAAATAGCCAGATGTTGTGGCAGGCGCCTCTACTTCTAGTTACTTGGGAGGTTGAGACAAGCACGTCGCTTGAGCCTGAGAGTTTGAGGTTGCTCAGAGCTATGATGCCACGGCACTCTACTGAGGGCGACAAAATAAGACTCTGTTAAAGAGTCGGTGGAGATTGTTAACAGGCATTTAAATTATACTCAGCACTAGCAAACAAACTATGTAAGGGTTTCACTGTAGCTTGACTGAATAAAGTCTGGAAATGTAGACCTCAGCAAGATCCCTAGGACGAGATTCAGCACCATTAAAAGTAGACACCTATGTTAGACTTACGTAAGTGTATAATTTTTAAACTAAAGAAAATTTAGAGCCATGCGCGGTGGCTTTCGCCTATAATCCTAATACTCTGGGAGTCTCTTGAGCCCAAGAGTTTGAGGTTGCATTGAGCTATGACACTGTGGCACTGTACCGAGGGTGACAAAGTGAGACTATGTCTCAAAAAAAAAAAAAAAAAAAGAAGAAGAAGAAAAAGAAAATTTAGATCTTAAAGAAAATTTAGATCAATCTTCACCTGAATTTACTTCGTTAGGAAGCCCCAAATCTCCCAAATGGGAAAGATAACATGTATTAAAATGTTTACTATAGCATTTTTAAAGGACAATAAATAAAAGTAATAAACACAATGCTTGGGAAATTATTAGAAAATTGGGTTCTTTTTTTACATTAACTATTTTATTTGTTCATAATTGTATAGCGTAGTCATTTGGTCTGATCTAACCTAAGCTTATTAATGCAGCAACAGTTAGCTTTTGGCTTTTCAAGGACTGGGTGGTCCGAGAGAGGATTAAACAAATATTTAGCATGTGGTGGTGGCTTTCTCTTCCCCTGTGTGATTTCTCATTCTTGGAAAACCAGTTTTTGAGGTGAAAGTGGAATCTGTTAGACCTGAATCTTCAGGTGTTGGCTTGAAAAATCTCACAACATTGAATCTATGACATAAGTCACAGGATCAGCCCAAACTCCAGGAGTGAGGAAATGGGTTCCAATACCTTTTTTAAAAAACTTGAGATATAATTCACATATCATAAAATTCACCCTCATAAAGCATGTGAAATTATGGGTTAGTATATTCATAAAATTATGCAACTATCAGCCACTTATTCCAGAATATTTTCATCACCTTAAAAAGAAACTCTGTAGCTGTTAACAATCACTCCCACCACTAATCTGCTTTCTGGCTCTATGGATTTGCCTGGTTTTGACATTTCTTATGAATGGAATCAAACAATATATGTCGCCTTTTGTAATACGTTTCTTTTACTTTGATAATGATTCCAAAATTCATCTGTGTTGTAGCATTTATTAGTATTTGTTTCTTTTTATGGTTGAATAATATTCTGTTGTGTACATTCCATATAGGGCTTATCCATTCATCAGCTGATAGACATTTGGGTCATTTCTACTTATTGTTTATTTTGAATAATACTAGTAGGAACATTCATGTATAAGATTTTTTTGTGAATGTGTTTCAGTTTCTCTTGGATATAATATAGTTTGTACAATAAGTTTAAAAAGTTTCAATTATAGCATGAATATGTTTTATTTTTATTCTTCAAAACACCAGGGTTTATTTTAAATTGGCATTTTTTTTTTTTTTTTTTTTAGCGAGTACTGAGCCATCAAGATGATACAGCTTTGCTAAAAGCATATATTGTTGAATGGCGAAAATTCTTTACGCAATGTGATATTTTACCGAAACCTTTTTGTCAACTAGAGATTACTTTAATGGGTAAACAGGGCAGCAATAAAAAATCAAATGTGGAAGACAGTATTGTTCGCAAGGTAAGTTAATTTTTCCCCATTGTTTTCCTCGTATTCTTTAGGCAGAAGGTAATTTGAAGGCATTTGACAATAATTTAGATTTTAAGTGAGTTTTTCTACTTCACATTTAAATTCCTTTTCAGCTTTTACTAGAATTTATTGAATAATATTATTTTTCTTTCACATCTCTTTAGCTTCAGTTGTCTTTCATTTTCTTATGTGATCTTAAGCTGCAGATCTGTGTCTTCAAATGTTACTCTTTTACTTTTTCGTTTTTCTTCTTTTCCTAGTTTTATCTTCAATATTTTATTTTTCTATTCTTTCCTTATACTTTTACTGTAAATTAAACTACCTTTTCCCTCTTATAGAATTTTCTTTTTATTATGTTGTCATCTGATAAATTTGTGTTTAATCATGACAAAATTGTTCTCTATTTTATAATCTTCCTTTTACGCAGTTCTAGCTTTTATTAATATAAACTCAGTATGTATGGGCTTATTTTCACATTTTGTATAGTTTCTAATTATCAATAAAAGCTTTGTACCCAGTAAACAGTCATGATTTAATGGAAAGAACTTAGCCTTGAGAGTGAAAGGTCCTAGGTTTCCCTTTCAACTCTTCAGTACTCTTTAAAATCTCTGTCATTATCCATGTACCTTCCTACTTATGAGATGCAAGTGGAACCATAGATTTGAAAAGTAAAAAATGCCATTCAAACTTTAAACAACTTACTGTTTGATGTAATGGTTACAGTAATAAACTCAGGCATTAAAACGGTGTGGCCTAGGCATTGTTACCACGTACTAGCCTTAAAATTTGCCCTAATGTTGAGAGGAACACCGTAAATTTAGATAACCAATGGTTTTTCAGCAGTAAAATTAACTGCAGTATGGAAAATTTGTGGCCAGGTGTGGTGGCTCATGCTTGTAATCCTAGTGTTCTCAGAGGCCGAGGCAGGTGGATTGCTTGACCTCACGAGTTCAAGACCAGCCTAAGCAAGAGTAAGACTGTGTATCTATTAAAAAATAGAAAAACTGGGTGGCACCTGTGGCTCAAGGAGGGCACCGGCCCCATATACCAGGGGTGGTGGATTTAAGCCCGGCACTGGCCAAAACTGCAAAAAAAAAAAAAAAACCAGAAAAACTGACCGGGTGTTGTGGCAGGCACCTGTACTCGAAAGGCTGAGGCAGGCAGATCACTTTAGCCCAAGAGTTTTTGTGTGCTGTGAGATACGACACAACATCATTCGGTCCAGTATAACTTAGTGATATTTTATTTAAAAAAAAAAAAAAAAAAAAAAAAAGAGAGAGAGAGAGAGAGAAATTTGTACCAAACAAAAAAGGTAAAAAATACTTCTAGATGCTATTTAATTTGCATTCCCATACTATTGTCCTCTTTTTGTTGTGTTATTCCTTTAATTTTTACCATTCTTTATTGATTCTGGGAAGCAGCATCATTTAATGAGTAAGAGTATTGAGCATGGTACCACAGTTGCTGGATTCAAAGCTCATTGTTTGCTACTTACAAGCTATGTGAATGTGGGGAAGCCAACTTTGCTTTCTGTGCCCCAGATCTCCCATGTCTGAAGGGGAAATAGCCAGGCGCAGTGGCTCACGCCTGTCATCCCAGCACTTGGGAGGCCAAGGTGGGTGGATTGCCTGAGCTCACAGGTTCCAGACCAGCTAAGTCCTCGTCTTAAAACTCTGTCTCAAAAAAAATCCTAAAAAAAAGTTAAAATTAAGAATTAAAAAATAAATAAAGGGGAAATAATAATAGTATCTATATAAAGGTTGTGAAGATTAAATATGTGTGAAAAATACATAGAGCATTTCCAGGTACACAGTGAATGTTATAAAACTGTTAAGTCGTATTATTATTATTATTATTGCTGCTGCTATTACTAATACTATCTCCTATATTTGACCAAATTATTTGGAGCACTAATGTATACTCATCAACGTGTATATGCCTTTTCCATCACTGTAATGGAACATCTATAAGCTAGGATTGCATATTCTTTTTTAAAAATCTGGTGTAAACATTTTCATTGGTACTCTATCTATATCTATCTATCTATCTATCTATCTATCTATATATATATATATATATATATAGATTTTTTTTTTTTTTTAATGTGTCTGCAGAGGTACATGCATGTGAGTATTCCATACACACTAAGATTTCTGAAATTCAGTCTTGGATCTATAGGAGAAGCAACATTTTCCATTTTATAACCACCACCTGAAATTTGTACTATTGTTTTGACTGCTTTATACCAAGGGAAGCAAGTAAATAAAAAACAGAGCTGGGATTCAAACCCAATTATGCCTCATTCTGAAAAACCATTTTTTACTATTACGTGCTAAATACACTGCTCCCCTGGAGTATTCACATGAACACAGCCTAAGAATTTGTTTTGCTTTCTTAGTATTTATATGCAGTACTTGGTATATTAATAATTGAAAATCATATTTTGTTCATGTTTTCCTAGCTTATGCTTGATACATGGAATGAGTCGATCTTTTCAAATATAAAGAACAGGCTCCAAGATAGTGCAATGAAACTGGTACATGCTGAAAGATTGGGAGAAGCTTTTGATTCTCAACTGGTCATTGGAGTAAGAGAATCTTATGGTATGTTCTGAACTTTTATGATTATAAATTCTCATTCATGAAAATTCTATGATAATTATAGGCTAGTACTGTCAGAGTTATGATAGTTAGCATATGAAGTCACATCAACTTTTTGTGCCAGATGTTTTTCTTAAAGAACACATAAATAATATCTATTTTGCTTTAAAGAAATCTATAAAAATTGATGTTAATGTTAATATTTATTTTTTCCATATACTTCTTGGCTGAAAATCTTTGTAGTGACTTAAGTCAGAGAAATGTAAATTAGAATTTGTAGCTCATAAAACGTAACTGTAGCTCATAAAAAGTAACTGTAGCTCATAAAAAGTTTTTATATTTATGTTTTCAAGAAGTTTGTTACTTCCATGTGTACTTCTCTCCTAACTTCTTAGCTTCTGACAATAATATTCACATTTATTTCCTCTGATTTAGAATATTGTTCTTCCTCATCTAACTTATCCTCATCCTCTATTTCTTCACGGGGGCCCTTCCTAATTCCCAGACTAGATTATGTCATCTCACTGAGTATTTCATATTACCTTTGCTTCACTGACCTATTACTTTTGTTTGTCTTACTGACACTGTATCTTTACTGAACACACATCAGTTAGTATTTCTTGAATTAATGAAGCTCTAGAGTTATTTGAATGTCTTTTTCTCCACTACCCCCATATTTTTTAGTAAGTCTTTTAGGTTTTTATTAGCAGTGTCCTTGAAAAAAAATTATTTTTGTTTCCTTGTTCCTGAAATTTATTTATTTTTTTCTTTGAGACAGAATCTCACACTGTCACCCTGGGTAGAGTGCTGTGACATCATAGCTCACAGCAACCTCAAACTCTTTGGCTTGAGCAATCCTCTTGCCTCAGCCTACCAAGTAGGTGGGATCAGACACCCACTACAGCATCTGGCTAGTTTTTCTTTTTCTTTTCTTCTTTTTTTTTTTTTTGTAGAGACAAGAGTCTCACTTTGCCACCCTCAGTAGAGTGCCATGACGTCACAGGACTCACAGCAACCTCCAGCTCTTGGGCTTCCGTGATTCTCCTGCCTCAGCCTCCCGAGCAGCTGGGACTACAGACACCCGCCATAGCGCCCGGCTATTTTGTTGTTGCAGTTCGGCTGGGGCTGGGTTTGAACCCGCCACCCTCGATATATGGGGCCGGCGCCCTACTCACTGAGCCACAGGTGCCACCCTCGGCTAGTTTTTCTATTTTTAATGGAGGTGGAGTCTTGCTCTTCCTCAAACTGGTCTCTGAACTCCTGAGCTCTACTAATCCACCCTCCTTGGCCTCCCAGAGTGCTAGGATTACAGTCAAGAGCCAGCACTCCTGGCCAAAATTTATTCATTGTTATTTGTTTTGTTTTGTTTTATTTGTTTTTGAGGCAGAGTCTCAAGCTGTCGCACTGGGTAGAGTGCCGTGGCATCATATCTCATAGCAATGTCAAACTCTTGGGCTTAAGCAATTCTCTTGCCTCAGACTCCCCAGTAGCTGGGACTATAAGCGCCTGCCACAACGCCCAGCTATTTTTTATTGCAGTTGTTATTTATTTATTTATTTTTTTTAGCTGGCCTGGGCTTGGTTCAAACCCGCCACCCTTGGTGTATGTGACTGGTGCCATAACCACTGTGCTGCAGGTGCTGAGCCTTTGTTTTGTTTTGTGTTTTGAGACAGAGTCTCAAGCTATTGCCCTGGATAGAGTGCTATGACATCACAGCAAACTCAAACTCTTGGGACTTAAACAATTCTCTTGCCTCAGCCTCCCAAGTAGCTGGGACTACAGCGCCCACCACAATGCCCAGCTATTTTTTGGTTGCAGTTGTCATTGTTGTTTGCCATCTCTACTCCCAGGCCGGGTTCGAACCCTCCACCCTTGGTGTCTGTGGTGAGTGCCCTGCCGACTGAGCTTTTATTCATTGTTATTTGGACTGCAACCAGTTTAGACCTCTTTAAACTATACATGTAGACTAGGGGTGTCCACCTTTTTTTTTTTCCTCTGCTGCACATTGGAAGAATAAGAGTTGTCTTGGGCCACATATTGAATGTAGAAACACTAAGGAAAGCTGGTTAGTACAAAAAAAAGGTTCACGCATACTTTTCTTGATATCTGTCCTCATAGGTAAGAAAAAAAAGTCCTCGCAAAATCAACATGTGGCCTGCTGGGCACAGGTTGAACACCCCTGATTTGAGTAGGCTTCTTATTGCTATCATTAGTCTATGTACTGTTCATAAGATTAATTTTTAAGTGCTGTTAACATTTTTCCAGGTTACCTCTTAAGTGGTACGTCATACTAAATTCCAGTTACTTATTTGAGATTTGAGGCTCTCCATAGCCATTCCTAATTTACTTTTCTACATTATTTTTCATTAACCTTGTAAGGTACTTAGACAACATATTTACTATAACTTGTGCTTTTCTGCTTCTGAATATTTTATTTACCATACTAATTTCTATGTGTGCAATCCTAGTTTATTCTTTGTGATTCAATTTAAATTAGTATTTTTTATGAATTTTTGGTTGATCATCCAGTTAGAAGTCTGTCTCTTTCCTGTTCAAAAACAATAATCCATATTATCTATACTACTTATTTGTAAACTTACTGCTTTGTGCTGCTAATTTTTTAAGTTTCTTATGAAGAAGGATTTTGTCTTTTATGGTTATATGTTTTCTTGAGTGTTGTTATGTTATCCTCAATATTTATTTCATTTATTATACTCCAAATACTGATTTAGATCATAATTAGAGTAAAATTTTATTTTCTGTTTTTCAGTTAACCTTTGTTCTAATCCTGAGGATAAGCTTCAAATTTATAGGGACAATTTTGAGAAGGCATACTTGGATTCAACAGAGAGATTTTATAGAACGCAGGCACCCTCGTATTTACAACAAAATGGTGTACAGAATTATATGAAATATGTAAGTCAGAACTTAGTATATGTGATAATTTGAGGTATTCTCTTCCTTTTCTTAAAATGATTGCTATTTTGCTTCTGGGCAGGCAGATGCTAAATTAAAAGAAGAAGAAAAACGAGCACTACGTTATTTAGAAACAAGACGAGAATGCAACTCTGTTGAAGCAGTAAGTAATTTCTTAATTGTACATTTTATGAGATTATGAGAAGCACAGGAATGGCAAATACTTGACACAAATAACATTATCTTTTGTCATATCTCTGCCCCAGCATTACTAATTGACTATAGTACCCTGTCCCACTGAGTCAAAGCCCAGCTTCAAGAGGCCCCTGATTCAGAACACAGTGTTCTTCAGAGATATTGTGCAAGACAAATCTATTGCCATCCCTACTCTAGACTTTAATATTTAATGTACTTAATTTTAATCAGTAGTCTCCTTTATTATCTTTTATGTGTCTAAAATTAACCATTTTAGTAATTTTTGTGTTGTAAGTAAAATGTGCTCCTTGTAGATAGAGTTGATTCTCATTTATCACAGCAATTATATTTGATAATTTGGCTGTGAATACTGAATTAGTGAATACTGAACTATTACTTCTATGGGACGCATCTTCTTGTCCCAGGAAGGTGTTTCAAACTTCATCTTTTCATGAGATAAAATACAGTGTTGTTTTATTTGTTTTATGTTTATTGTTTGTTTTAAGATACTCATTTAAACAAAAAATAATCAAAAATAGTAGACATACTAGGTATTTTATTTTATATAGAGAACTACACTTGGGTGCTTTAGTAAGGAAAGTAAAAATCAAGTTTGGAAAGAGTCTTGGAATCTGTTCAAATGTAACAAAAGTATTTCCTCCAATTTCTTTCAGTCTTTGGAGCCTAGGAACTAAATTAGATTTACATTCAAAAAGTAACATTCCAGCTTACCTGTAGCCTAACATTTTCACCTATGGTTGGAATTTTAAAAATGTTTTTACTTCTTGGGGCAGCGCCTGTGGCTTAGTGGGTAGGGCACCAGCCCCATATAACCAACGTTGGCAGTGGCGGGTTCAACCCAGTCCCGGCCAAATTGAAACAACAAAATAGCCGGGCATTGTAGTGGGCGCCTATAGTCCCAGCTACTCGAGAAGCTGAGGCAAGAGAACCGCCTAAGCCCAGGATTTGGAGGTTGCTGTGAGCTGTGTGATGCCATGGCATTCTACCTAGAGCGGTAAAGAGAGACTCTATCTCTACAAAAAGAAAAAAACAAAAACAAAAAAAAACTTTAGCCCTGGCTCAGCACCTATAGCTCAAGTGGCTTAAGGCGCCAGTCACATACACTGGAGCTGGCGGGTTTGAATCCAGCTGGGGCCTGTCAAACAACAGTGACAACTATAACTAAAAATAGCCAGTGCTGTGGCAGGTGCCCGTAGTCCCAGCAACCTGGGAGGCTGAGGCAAGAGGATCGCTTAAGCCCAAGAGTTGGAGGTTGCTGTGAGCAGTGATGCTACAGCACTCTACCTGGGGTGATACCTTGAAATTTTGTCTCCAAAAAAAAAAAAAAAAAAAAAATTTTTGCTTCTTACTTTTCTTTGGCTTCTTCTATCTTGAATGATCGTCATGTTTATTTTATTTCTTATTCAGAAATCATGCTGAGTTGGATCGTTTTTTCCTTTGTGGTTTGGGTTTCTTTTTTTGTTTTCTTCTGTTTCATGATTTGCAATACATGTCCTCTTTCAGTGGTTAAAATAATTTTGATATTGGCAAAAGAAAGTAGCTAATTTAGTGGTTGTTTATGGAAGTTCTTTATAAAAATTTAAAACCAGATCTGAGCTTCACTCCAAAGACAGGATTTTATCACTTCATATAAAGCTACATAATAATGCAGGCCAGGTCTGGTGGCTCACACCTGTCATGTCATCACTCAGAAAGATTAGTCTTTTGATAATAAAGATCAATCAGAATAGGAAAGAGGGGGAATAAAAAGTAGAACGTGTTTGTGATAATTCAAGGAAGTTATTAAGAAAACCAAATGGGGCTATAGGAGTGGGAATAGAAAAGACAAGGGTAGAGGAAAAAAAAACTTCTTAGAGGTAGATCATATGAATGGGACTAGATATTGCAGAGAATCCAGCCAGTGATTTTTGAGAGGTTTCAGTTCAAGACCAGCCTGAGCAAGAGGGAGACCCTGCCTCTACTAAAGTAGAAAAATTACCCAGGCATTGTGTCAGTTGCTAATGCAGTTCGTTACTGAATGCAATTGCTATATTATTTGTATAGCAAATTTTGGTTCAGAGGACACATCAAGCACCAAAACTATAGGATTAATTTATAACATTGGGTGTTTAAGGCTTAGTGCAGATGCATTACTTTGTTACATACCTCACTGAGCTAAGAGGGCCATTATATTCTCTACCTACTGCTTATTTAATATTCCTTCATTCACAATTTTTGTTTCCACAGGGAAATGATTTGTTAAAATGAAATATGGGGCGGCACCTGTGGCTCAAAGCAGTAGAGCGCCGGCCCCATATACTAGAGGTGTTGGGTTCAAACCCGGCCCCGGCAAAAATCTGCAAAAAAAAAAAGTATGGTGTGATGGAAGGAACAGTAAACTAAGAGATTACTAAGTCTTGGATTTTAATTTAATATGAACAAGATATGATGAGTATTATATGAATAGTTAGAAAAAAATCACTTTCTATATACAAAAACAATCAGAACATGCCTCCTAAAGTTCTCTCTTAGAAAAATTATTAGTTATCACAGCATGCTATGATGTATCTTAATGCTTTATTGATATTAATCTCAGTTTGAACTTACCTATTAGGTATTCTCATTAATGGAGGATAATAAGGTAAAGAGAACGTATTTACTGTTATAGTCTCTTGATAAAAGCTACATAATAATGCAGGCCAGGTATTGTGGCTCACACCTGTCATTCTAGCACTCTGGGAGGCCAAGGTGGATAGATTGCTTGAGCTCAGGAGTTTGAGACCAGTCTGAGTAAGAGCAAGAACCTATCTCTAAAAATAGCTGGGCATTGTGGTGGGCACCTGTAGTCCCAGCTACTCAAGATGCTGAGGCAAGAAACATTACTTGAGCCCAAGAGTTTAAGGTTGGCTGTGAGCTATGACATCAAGGCACGCTAACAAGGGTGACTGTGTCTCAGAAAAAACAACTGCATAATAACCATACACCAGAGTTTAAGACTAAAGTATATAAATTTTTGGCAGTTAGGGTTTTCTCTGAAAATTAGCAAATTATAGTTTATTAGTTACATTGTTTGAATTTAATTTATATAAATCAGTTTTTTAAACTTGATTAATTTTCAGTATACTAAATGAAAGCAAGGGGCGGCGCCTGTGGCTCAAAGGGGTGGGCCGCCAGCCCCATATGCTGAAGGTGGCCGGTCCAGGCCCAGCCCCGGCCAGAAACTGAAAAAAAAAAAAAAAAGAAAGAAAGAAAGAAAGTTTCTGGAATTATATTCAATATAAAGAGCAAATTGTACCTATATGGTACCCAGTTATGAGGCCAAGCCTAAAAATGTCCAGGTGTACATTTCAAGTAATAGTCATATAGTATTTAGTCAATTTCTAAATTCTTTCATTGTTTTGTAAGTTTTATTTCATTCTCTTGAGTATTCCAAACATCTAATTACATCATCTGTAAATAGTAACACTTTCTTCATCCTTTTAAACAGTCATACCTCCTATTTCCTTCATTGAACTAATTGACTAGTGTTTAGCTTTAGAAAAGTATGAAATAATATTGAAGATCCTGGGCAGCGCCTGTGGCTCAGTGAGTGGGGCACTGGCCCCATATACTGAGGATGGCGGGTTCAAACCCGGTCCCTGCCAAACTGCAACAAAAAATAGCCGGGCGTTATGGTGGGTGCCTGTAGTCCCAGCTACTCGGGAGGCTGAGGCAAAAGAAATGTCTAAGACCAGGAGCTGGAGATTGTTGTGAGCTGTGAGCTGTAATGCCACGGCACTCTACCTAGGGTATCAAAGTTAGACTCTGTCTCTTAAAAAAAAAAAAAGAAATACTGAGGATCCTTGTCTTCTTCCTTTCTTTAATGAGAATGCTTCTTCAGAGGTCCTCAAACTATGGCCCACGGCCACATGCAGTAGTGTGATTGTATTTGTTCCTGTTTTGTTTTTTACTTCAAAATAAGATATGTACAGTGTGCATAGGAATTTGTTCATAGTTTTTTTTAAAACTATATATAGTCCGGCCCTCCAATGGTCTGAGGGAAAGTGAACTGACCCCCTGTTTAAAAAGTTTGAAGACCCTTGTATCTTCACCATTTAAACATAATGTTGGTTTTGGCATAATGTACAGTCCACATTTTACTATGTTAAGAAAGTACTCAATTTTAACAAAACTTATATTAGAAATCTATATGTTTTAGCCTTTCTCTTTTTTGGAGACGGACTCTCACTTTGTCACCCTCAGTAGAGTGCTGTGGCATCACAGCTCACAACTCACAGCAACCTCAAACTCCTGGGCTCAAGCAATTCTCTTGCTTCAGCCTCCCAAGTATTTGGGATTACAGGTGCCTGTCACAACGCCTGGCTATTTTTAGAGATGGGGGTCTCACTCTGGCTCAAGCTAGTCTCAAACCTGTTAGCTCAGGCAATCCATGCACTTGGCCCTCCCAAGTGCTGGGATTACAGGTGTGAGCCACCGCACCTGGCCTATATGGTTTAGTCTTAAAGCCAGTTTTTTATTTTATGGAGAAACACTAGAGGCATTTCCAGTTACATCATGAATAAGGCAAGGATGCCCACTGTTTCTACTACTATTTAACATTATAGTAGAGCCATACTAGCCAGTGCAGTTGGACAGTAGAAGTCACTTAGAGGCATAAGGATGAATAAGCAAGCTGGGCACAGTAATGTGCACCTGTAGTTCCGACTGTTCGAGAGGCCGAGGTGAAAAAATGGCAGGAGGCTGAGTGCAGTGTCTCATGCCTGTAATCTTAGCACTCTGGGGGGCTGAGGATGGTGGATTGCCTGACAGGTTCAAGATCAGCCTGATGAGCAAGTGCAAGACCCCCATCTCTAAAAAAATAGCTGGGCATTGTGGCAGGTGCCAATAGTCCCAGCTACTTGGGAAGCTGAGATAAGAAAATCCCTTGAGCCCAAGAGTTTGAGGTTGCTGTGAGCTGGTGATGCCACAGTACTCTACTGAAGATGACAAACAGTGTGATTTGACACATGAATAATTAGTACTGTTTAATGTTGGTAAGACTTGTATGATGGAATGGAAAGACCCAAATACTATCAATGACTATAATTAAATACAATAAACCTCCAGGATTGACCACCTCTCTTCACTGACCACCTCCTTAAGTTGACCTAATTTTCTTAGTCCCATTATGTACCACATCTACTAATCTTTACTTATCTTACTATTTTTACTAATCTTACTTATCTTTGTAAGTGAGATACTTACTAGAGGGGAAATAGTAATGTTACATATAGAAACCCAGATGACACCATCTTAAACAAGTAATCAGGATTAACATAAACAGTACAGACTTACTGACACATGTGTCCCTCGGGTTGATGAATTGAAAATAATGCAGTATCATTTCTGTGGTGTTCTTGCCAAGAATGCATAATCTTTCTCTAATCATGAGAAAAGATTAGACAATCCCAGATAGAAGGAGTATCTACAAAATAACTGACAAGTATTTGTTAAAAGTATCAAGATCATAACAGACTGAAAAAAGGTTGAAGGAACTGTGGCAGGTTAGAAGAGACTGGAAGTAATAACTAAGTGCAGTGTGGGCTTGTGAGTAGGATCCTGGAATAGGAGAAGGACATTAGTGGAAAAACTAGTGAATTTTGAGTAAAGTCTATAGTTAATTGAATTGTGCCAATACTGTTTTCCTGGTTTTGAATAATTGCACTATAATTACATTAAGATGTTAATGTTGGGAGAAATGGAGTGTTATTTTTGCAACTTTTCTCTAATCATTAATCAAAATTAAGAAGCTGAAAAATAAGACAGTAGAACCTCTATAAGTTGACCACTCAAGGGACAGTAACAAACTGCCAATGTATGGAGGTGGTCAGCATAAGGAACTAGGCCTGCTGTACTAGACGTACATGGGATGCATGTCTGGGTACAAAAATTAGGTCAACTTGAGGAAGTAGTCACTGTAGGGAGGTGGTCAGCAATGGAGGTTCTACTTTATTATGAAGAATGCGTTTTTTTAAATTTGAGAGACATCAATGGAAATGATCATATGGTGTTTTACTCCATTAAACTAATTCATTAAATCACACGAACAGAGTCTCTAACATTAAACCAGAAAAGATTAGAATATCCCAGATAGGATTGAACATGAAGTCCTGTTTTTAATGGATAAATATTTATACTCCAAAGGGATTTTGACATACTTTTTTTTTTTTTGTTGTTGGAGACAGAGCCTTAAGCTGTTGCCCTGAGTAGAGTGCCATGGCATCACAGCTCTCATCAACCTCCAACTCCTGGGCTCAAGCGGTTCTCTTGCCTCCGCCTCCTAAGTAGCTGGGGTTACAGGCACCTGACACAATGCCCAGCTGTTTTTTGGTTGCAGCCAGCATTGTTGTTTGGCGGGCCCAGGCTGGATTTGAACCCACCAGCTCAGATGTATGTGGCTGGTGCCTTAGCCGCTTGAGCCACAGGTGCCAAGCCTTTTTTTTAATTTTGAGACAGTCTCAGTTTGTGCCCTTGGTAGAGTACCGTGGTGTCATAACTCATAGCAACCTCAAACTCTGGGCTCCAGCAATTCTCTTGCCTTAGCCTCCCAAGTAGCTGGGACTACAGACCCCCACCACAGCGCCTGGCTATTTTTAGAGACAGGGATCTTGCTCTTGCTCAGACTGGTCCTGAACCCCTGAGCTTAGGCAATCCATTCACCTCGGCCTCGCAAAGTGCTAGGATTACAGGCATGAACCATTGTGCCCAGCTCTAACCTAACTTTTATTGCTAATAAAAGTTACTCCTAAGATTTTTCTCTCACAGTTTTTATATACATAAATACATATATATATAATGTTTACATGTTTAGTTTATTACGTAATCAAGATAATATCTTTAGGATCATTTGATAGATTTATTCAACTTTTATTTGAATATGCTTTTAGTTAATATAGCAGAAATAAATTCATGGAAAGCTAGTAACATGCCAATAAGCAAAAGGTGGTTAAATAAACAATTTTTCTGTTTATAAAGCCTAGAATATGTGTTAGAAAGTTAAGGAAATACCATATATACGCGAGTATAAGCCGAGTTTTTTTCTGGCACAAAATTTGTGCCGAAAAACCTGAACTCGGCACAAATTTTGTGCTGAAAAAACTCGACTTATACTCCAGTATATACGGTAAGTCTGGAAATGCAAGAAGTAGATTTCTGTCTCATTGTCAATGACATTTGAATTCTAGGTTGATACTTTTGAGTTGGAATCTCTAAGCCAAAGCTTTTCATTGAGTATAGTTATCTATCTCCAGGGATCATTATAGGAATTTGCAGAAACATTTTTTGTTATAGTGATTAGACATTTAGTGGCTAGGAATCCAGGAATGAGATGTCTTTTCGTTTTTTGGTCCATTCAGGCATTTTATTTTTCAGTATGTATTACATCCTAGAAAGAGAATCCCGGAATTTCCCCTCCTGTGTGTTTTCTTCTTGCTTCTTTGTGGTCCATGATGCCAGCTGAAGTTGTCAGTACAATGAAACCAAACTGGCAAGATGGAGCAGATTATTCTGCCATTTTTCTAGATCTTTGAGTTGCGCATCAAACCTGGGGCTGATCACTCCACACTTGTTTAACCTGCCTGTGAAGTTCACAACACTTTTCATAACCCTGTGATCATTGGTGATTTCAAATTTGCCAGTGTAAAGATGCTTCATCATCATCTTGGAAACCAGACAATGACTTTGAAGCACAGGCTTATGAGAACCTGGCATTTGCTTCTCTTTTAGGCATTGTTGATGCTCTTAAAAGCATCAACCAGGACACTCATGCTCACCATTATGGCCGCACGGAAAGATGGCGGAAAGACCAGGCATGAGATGTCGTATAGTGCACAAACTGTCCCACGTAAATAAGAATTATCTCAAATCCAAGATCATTTTAGCCTGGCCCACTGTCCACCCATAAAGTGAAATATTATTTATAGTTTTTTAAAATTAGAACTTAAAATTTACTTACAAACCAAAAAAAATTGGATGATACCAATATATGAAACATTTCCCAGGAATAGTGTTATTGCATCCATTGAGGAAAGACAGTACCTTGTTTGGGCTCTTAAAATTTTTTCATTATTAGAAACTTAGGTCACCTAGGATGATACTGTAATCATATTGAGTCACAGTGAACTCACACTGAGCTGTATTTGTAGTTTGCACATTCCCACTGATGTTACATATAGAGATGTATTATCTCTTCTAACTTAGTGTAGCCAGATCTTTTACAGGTTGAAATACATGTTGACTTACTATAAAGTACTTTTCCTTTTATTTCTCCTGTGTGTTTAATAATCAGAGAATTATATGGATGTTTCTGAAATGATATGTAAGTAACTTCATTCAGGATTTGCTATAAAAGTGAGTATTGAGTCTGATAGGGTTGAGAATCAGTGATCTAGGGCATCGAAGGTGCATTTTTAAAAGATTCATCCATCATGGAGTAAATGGCAGGGTTTGAAGAGAAAAGAGACTTGGTTTTGGCTGTCCTGAATGCTGTGACAGGGTTTTGACCAGATACATGATGACAAAGGAATGAGAAGGAAGAAGGTATAAGAGGCTTCTTGAAGACAGAATGAACAGGGTGGGAGGGTGATTGAAAGGTGTGAGCCTGGGTTTCTGGGAGGATTTGAGTAGAGTCAGATGAGGACTGATTTGGGGATACTTGCCAATTTTAGAATAAGAATTAGGAATAGAGTTGTATAATAATTCCCCTACATTTGCAGTACTTTTTGAAAAATAATGAAAAGTTATTGTCTTCTGAATGGCATGTGTAACAATGAGTTTCTCAACCTTCCTAACGCTGTGACCTTTTAATACAGTTCTCATGTGGTGGTGGCTCCAACCGTAAAATTATTTCCGTTGCTACTTCATGACTGTAATTTTGCTACTGTTATGAATCGTAATATAAATATCTGATATGCAGGATGGTCTTAGGCGACCCCTGTGAAAGGGTCATTCGACCCCCAAAGGGGTCACGACCCACAGGTTGAGAACTGCTGAGTTATAGGTTTGGTTCAAACTAGTGCTTTTTTTACTGAACTGCATTACTTCAAGTATGATATTCCATGGGGAGGTAGATAAAAATTATGCTAAGATTTCTTAGGTTTTGGTCTTTTTTCACCTTTTTTGATGAATATGCCTTTCGCAGAGGTGGCGAACACGCGGCTAGAGCCGCATGCGGCTCCCGGCCAAGATGAATTTCGGCTCTTTGCCTCTTATCATTATTTTGTATACTGTGGCTCTTTGCCAAGTTTGGATTTTGTTATGCTGCTTCTGAGGAGGGACCTCTGAGTAGCGATCTCCGAGCACGTAGTCGAACTTGTTCGCCACCCCTGCTCTATACCATGCAGCCCAGCGCATGGCAGGCTATGCCCTCTAGCCTTGTGTAGATACACTCATTTTGATGTTTGCACAACAAAATGGCCTAACACATTTCTCAGAATGCATCCCCATTGTTAAGCAATTGTGTGGTTCCAATTGTATGGTTCCAATTATATTAGCACCTAGAACAGGCAAATTCAGATACAGAAAGCAGATAGAGGTTACAAGGGGCTACGGGAGGAGGAAGGGGGGTCATTGTGTAACACTTGCACACCAATGGGGGTAGTCAGGGACATATGAAAACATTTTTTTTGAGACAAGGTCTCACGCCGTTGCCCAGGCTAGAGTGCCATGTCATCATCACAGTTCACAGCAACCTCAAACTCCTGGGCTCAAGCAATCCTCCTGCTTCAAGCCCCCAGGGTAGTTGGAACTACAAATGCACACCACCATGCCTGGCTTTTTTTTTTATTTTTGATATACAGACAGGATCTCTCTGTGTTGCCCAAGCTGGTCATGAACCACTAGCCTCAAGTGATCTTCCTTCCTAGGTCTCCCAAAGTGCTAGGATCATAGGCATGAGCCAGCATAGCCAGACAACACAGAACTTCTGTGGAGGCTGGGTATGTTGGCTCACATCTGTAATCCTAACACTCTGGGAGGCTGAGGTGGGGGACTGCTTGAGCTCGAGGAGTTCAAGACCAACCTGAGCAAGAGTGACACCTTATTTCTATAAACATAGAGAAACTAGCTGGGCATCATGGCGGGTGCCTATAGTCCCAGCTTGTCAAGAGGCCGAGGCAAGAGGACTGCTCAAGCCCAAAAGTTTGAGGTTGCTGTGAGCTATGAGGCCACTGCACTCTATCAAGGCGACAAAGTGAGACTCTGTCTATAAAAAAAAAAAATTCTAGTAAATGGATGGTGATAATGAGTTTGTACTACATTGAGAATGTCTTAATGCCACTGTGGAATTACACACTTAAAAATGGCTAAAATGGGAAATTATTTATGCATGTATAAATAATTATATATAATTAAATATATAATACAATATTTATATTAATATTAAACTAGAATATAATGTAGGCTCAGTGCCTGTAGCTCAGCAGCTAGGGTGCCAGCCACATACACCAGAGCTGGCGAGTTCAAACTCAGCCCAGCCTGCCAAACAACAATAATAAGTACAACCAAAAAATAGCCTGGGCATCATGGTGGGTGGCTATAGTCCCAGCTACTTGGGAGGCTGAGGCAAGAGAATCGCTTAAGCCCAAGAGTTTGAGGTAGCTGTGAGCTGTGATGCCACGGCATTCTACCGAGGGCAACATAGTAAGACTGTCTCAAAAAAAAAAAAAATAGAATAGAATATATAAAATATTATATAATTAAACATATATTATGTATTATATTGTATATTTAATAATATATAATTATATATAATTAAAAATCATTTATATCTATATATACATGTATCTAAAATCTCCTTATTTTGAAAAATCCTGATAGAGGATTTTCCTGGTCTGGAGAAGGGGAAGGAAGTGCACAAGCAAGGAGAGACGGACATTCTGCCTATACCTTGGGTCTCATAGTAGACGATGCCTGCAAAATGGTTGATCCCAAACTGGGTCTCGTGGTTGTTCTTGGGGGGAATGTAGTTTGTGTTGACCTTGTGCTGGGAGTTCAGCTTATGCAACATGGTGGTGTCTGTGCCCTGTGGGAGCAGACAAGAGAAATGTCACTCCAAGCCCACCCTCTCCCCCTGGGCCCAACTTCCTTTCCGGCCCATGTCTCTGACTCCTCTCCTTCTCTAGAGCCTCCTCCACCTTCATTTATAACCCACAGGACCACTCCAGGCCTTCATTTCCCCATCTCTTAAGCGAATGAGTTGGGACCACACAATCTTAAAAGTACACATTCCAGTTTAGAAAATCTATTTCCTGCGATGAAATTGTGGGAGCAATCCCCTCTCCCTGCAGTGATCCCTTCTCCCTCACCCCCATGCCAATACATACTGAGTCCTGAGCACCCATTCTGTGCTGGCAGCCCGCTCAGATCCAGGACCCAGTGGACTGTATGTGAGCTCCAGATGTCAGAGAAATGCACCTGAATTGGGCCCAGAGTCTCCCTGCACTGCCGCAGGCCCACCTTAGGGAACTTGCTCTCCTCGTCAATGAGGGAGATGATGTTCATGGGCTTGTTGGCGATCATATCCAGGGCATCCTGGTTGTCAGTGAACTCGATGTGCAGCCAGTCGATGCTCTCCAGGTCGTACTCCTCCTGCTCCAGCTTGAACACGTGCCGCACGAAGAACTGCTGTAGGTGCTCATTGGCGAAGTTGATGCACAGCTGCTCGAAGCTGGAGGGACAGGGGTGGGCTGAGTGCTGCTCAGTGCCCAGTTCTACCCCCACCTGCCATGTGCCTACCATCGGGGGCTCTCCAACCTTTGGGGGCAGTGGGGGAGCCAAGATGTCCAGCCTAACCCCCTTCCTGGTGCGACAGAGACCTGAGGCCCAGCAAGGGCAAAGGACCTTCCCAGGCTCACCCAGGGTCAGGAAAGCTCAGGCTGCAACCAGGGCTCAGAAGCCCCAGTTCATACTCCCTCCGCTGCATGACCAGGCCCTGCGGGGAGGGCTGAGGGCTGGCAGGACACTGGGGAGTTGGCCACACAGGCGTCCTGTGTGAGGCGGAAAGGGTGCTGACAAGATCTGGCCTGCACAGCCTTGACTGCTGACATGGCTAAGCGGAGCACACAGCCTCGTGTACTCAGTGTGGGTGCAGGGGGGGCTTAGATGTCCAAACAGCACAGGGACTGATGTGGCTGGCCAAGGGTCCCACAGCAGGAGGGTATGGAAGGAAAAGAGAGAGGGCCCATGAGAAACATGGAAGTTATGGTTTCTATCAGCTGGGCAGTATGCTTGGAGCCAACTAAACGTGGTTTAGAGAGATGTGACATTTCTCTTGTCCATGCTGTGGAAGAAAATTCCCACAGAGGGGATGCCCACATGGTACCTGTTCACAGCAAAGTTCTCAAACCCAAAGATGTCCAGGAGGCCAATGGAGCGGCGACAGCTCTTCACTTCCTGGGAAGGAGGCTTGTAAATTGCTGCATTGATCTTGTCCACAATCCATACAAACAGCCGTCCATAGATTCCCTGAAAGGCACCACCCAGCCCACCGTCATGGGCACAGGCCAGGCTTCTAACTGTTCCTGGCCTCACTCCAGTACCTTCCATGGAGCAACACGCTGTTCAAACACTTCCCTCAAGGCTTTGCTCAAGCTGCTCCCTCCGCTAGAGCACCCTTGACCGCTTGAAGAATGCCTGTGCAGTGATCGAAGCTCTGCTGAGATAGGGAGCCCTTGGAGAGCCCTCCTCTGACCCTGTGGGCTGGGACTTCTTGGGGCTCCCACCTGTCTTATCCATCTTTCACTCTTCCATCAGTTCTGAATACCTCTGAGGGCCCAGAGCCCAGCACAAGGCGTGGCATGGGGTGAGGGAGACTCAATGAATGGCAAATGCATGGCTAGTTAAACAGAAGTGACTGAAGGCCTTTGTGCTTGACCCAGGCTTTCTTTTGTGTCCTCTGCAGGGACAGCAAAGAGCATGTTCCCTGGGCTAGGCATGGCATGATCGATCAAAGCAAAGGCCAGAGCTGGAGGGCCCTGGGGAGCACAGGGCCCCGAGCTGTGTAGGATGAATGACCCTCACACAAGCCCCAGGAGAGCCAGCAGGTGGGCCTGGACTCCAGCCCAGGCAGGCAGGGTCAAGACCCAGATGTCCACTGGCTTTGTGGACTCCTTGGCACCTGCCCATCCACAACCCACCCTCCCAAGAGGTGAGAGCAGGCAGCCACCTTGACGAAGGCATCACGCACATCCAGCGCCTGCTCCTTGCTGAGTGGGGTGGACACTGTCTCTCCACGGGTGATGAGGGTGCGGCTCGTCAGGCAGCTCATCAGATCCGGGGAGTTCACCTGGCACAGACGACAGCAGGGGTCATCCAGCCACACGCCAGCCTATCTCTCCTTCCACCCACACCTGGGCCCCCTCCCACTTTCTAGCACAGGCCTGGCTCACAATCTCACCTCCACTAAGAATGAGCTTCCCTACAGCCCCCAGAGAATCCTGGGCACCCACCCAGTGCTTCCTGGTGGGGACTTCTCTTTCTGACTTCCTTCCAGTCCCCCCCCAGAAGCCCTGACCAGCTTTATTCCTCCCAATTTCCCAGCCCAGGGTGGATCATAGTAAATATTTGCTAAAAGACTGTCAGACACAATGCATTAGCCTGAGGGACACTAATACCTTTTATCCAGATATGGAGACGAGGCCCAGAGGGCAGGAATGACTCTCTCAGGGTCACACAGCCAAGGCATCACAGGGTCCCCTAGCCCAGGGCCCCCACCAGCCTCACACTGCCTGGGGCAGCTAAGCTACGCCCAGCCAAGAGGCAGCCAGGCTCAGGAACCTACACCCCAGGACCCGTGCCCAGCACAAGACCTGCACATAGCTGGTTCTCAGTATTGGAAAGAACTCTCCAAACTACGGGGCCCTCACCTCCCATATCCAAGCCACATCAAAGTAAAGTTAAAACTGTCTTCAGTGGGGAAGAGGTGGTGGTAGAAGGGAAGGCTGGGCACTGACCTCAAGCAGGGATGCAGCTGTGGCCAGTGATGGGGAGAAGAGGACCTCGCAGGAATCCAGGTTTTCAAATGTGCGGGCTGTCGGCAGCAAGGGGTGTAGCATTTAGGGCAGGGAGGGTGGGCAGAGGGGCAAGGGGACAGTCCTAAGAGGACCAGGCTGTCATGCCTGCTCTTAGGGGTCTGCATCAACACCATGATTAAATTCTTCTCTGGGTCACTTTTCTCACCATGTGCTTCCCTATGGGCACCATGAGGATAGGGACCATGTGTAGCCAGGACCTGGCACCATGCCTGGCATCTAAGGAGCAGACAACTGACAGCTGCCCCTCTCCCACTCAACCTCAACCCCAGACTCCCAGAGCTCTTGGGGCCAGCCCTGCTTCCTATGAGACAGGTTTTGGGAACTTGTCTTTCCCTGTATGCGCCCTGTTCGCTCAGGCCTCAGGATCTTTGCACAAGACCTTTTTTGAAAAAAATTTTTGGAGACAGTTTCACTATGTCACCCTTGGTAGGGTGCTATGGCATTACACCTCACAGCAACCTCAAACTCTTGGGCTTAAGCGATCCTCTTGCCTCAGCCTCCTGAGTAACTGGGACTACAGGTGCCCACCACAAGGCCCGGCTATGCACATGCTCTTCTTTCTGCCAGTGTGCCCTCCTCTGAGTCTCTTAGTCTTTCAAGATCAGTAGACTGTGATTTCCTTCATGCTGGGATCATTCATTCACTGAGAAAATTTCCTAGAGCTCCTACCCTACTTGGGGACCATGCTGGGCACTGGGGGCAAGTGCAGAATGGGACCTGGTACCTGCCTCAGGGAGCCACCTCCCCACCTGGCACATGGTTGATGCCCAGGAAATGTTAGATGAGTGGACATGTTCCCTTCCCTAGCCTTTCTCTTTCAAAGATGGCTATTCGGTCACTCACATTTTAGTATGAATAGCTCATAAATCTACCCTCTGTCTAGGACATCTGACCTTGGACCTTAAGAAACCAAATTTGGAAGAAGTCTTAAAGGGCTCACAGTCAACTCCCAGTATGCTTAAACTGTACACCTCTTGGAATTTCAGCACAGTGATACTATACCTGGGGCTGATTTCAAGCTAGCAGACTGTTCAACTCTACCCACAGGTGCATTCTCCCCTACTTTCATCCCAAAGAGGGCACACACTGAGATAGAAACTGAGCCATCAATGCCCTGCTGGAAGCTAGGTGTTGTGCTGCCCTTGACGCAGGCTTGTGGGGCAGGAGGGGACGTACTGTGCAGCCTCACCCTCATACTGTAGGTTTCCCAGGTGCAGGATGGCGGCCAGGAGCTTCGAGATCTCCCAGTTCTCAGTGTCAGTGAACATAAGCACCTTCATGGCGGAGCGGATGTTGGCATACTCCTGGCTGTCCACCCGGCCCTCGCAGGTTATGCAGTTCCCCTGGTTGCAGGGTAAGGGGACATCAGGAGGCTATGGGTATCCCCCAAGAGGCAGTGCCTGGGTGAAAGGGCCCCTTCTGCCAGGCCAAGGCTATAGGCGCTGGCCTCATCTAGAGAGTACCACAACTCCCCCATGCTCCTGCTTCCCATGAGTGAGAGTGGCCGGTCACTGATGCCAGGCCTGTCCCAGCAACCCACTGGCAGTCACAGCACCAAGGCCCTATCCTGCTTCCTACAGTCCCCTGGGGACAGCCGCTCTCAGGGCTGGTACAGCCTGGTGTGGATGGAGAGGAGGTAACTGCAACAGGCTGCGCCCCATTCTGTGCACGCCCACTAGACCTAAGATGTGTGTGCATTTACCCAAGTGTGGCAGCAGCTACAGGAAATGTCCAGGAAGACTTGTCACCTCTACAACACACACACATGCACATGCGCCACAGCCCACACTTATGTCCATGGGCCCTGACTGAGATAATCAGACATGGTCTCTCCCAAGGGCCAGGGAGACGGGGCTCCCAAGCCAGCCTGCCATGCACATGGCCCCAAAGACCCCACTCATGCTTGGTGGCAGTGATGGTCCCAGTGCCAAATTCTCCTTGCTGTCCAGACAGCAACAAGTGGCTGGCACCAGAGCCCTGTGACCAACAAGCTCTCAAGTCTGAGGCCACAGCACCCTCCACCCTGGTGCTGCCTGGGCCTCACCATGGCTAAGTAGTTATACTCGGAGGCCTGGCCCAGGCCCAGCTGCTTCTTCTGATCCTCGCTCATGCCCTCCAGCATGCAGTAGAACACGTGGTAATTCCTTTCATCTGGGGCCTGAAAATGTGGGCACAGGTGTTGGGGGGCTGGAGGAGGGTGGGAGGAGGCCAGTGGGAGCCAGACTGGTCTGTGAGGGAGGGGAGATGCAAACATGGTTCACTATTTCAGCAAACAGCTTTCAAGGGGAAGCCCAATTAGCAGGTCTCATGGCAGGATCTCTGGCACAGAGGCAAACAGGCAGCACCCCAGGCAGGCAGGGGACACCAGGGCTCTGCAGCTGGTGCGCAGCCACCCCTGTGAGGCTGGGGGCCTGGGACTCGGGCCCACCTGACGACAGACGCGTGACTTTTCCAGCAGGTACTGCTCGATCTTGGCGCCCTCAATGGCGCCCCGCTTGTTGAAGTGGATGTCAATGTACTTCCCAAAACGGCTTGAGTTGTCATTTCGAATAGTCTTGGCATTCCCAAATGCTTCAGGGTAGGCAGAGAGTCACAGGCAAGGCCAGCCCCCATCCTGCTACCCAGCCCTGCCCTGGGAGCCCAGCCCTACCTTCCAGGATGGGGGTGGCTTCCAGCACCTGCTGCTCAATCCACGAGTGCTGACCACTAATGGCTGCCAGGAACTGCAGGATCAGCTTTGTGCTCTCTGTCTTCCCTGCCCCAGACTCTCCACTGCAGAGAGAGGGAGCAAGAGGACTATCACTGTCCCCAGGGGTGCCTGCCTGCCCAGGCTGCCTGCCATCTGTGATATGGGCTGATAATATGGACCTTCTGGGGCTGGGGAGGGCTAGACGGCTCAGTGCTCTGCCATACCCGAAAATTACTCTCCTTCCCTTTCATTCAGATATACAGGCTCTCCCATCCGCACTTGCCACAAAGTACAACACATATCAGACGCTGAATCAATGCATTATCTTTTAACCTTCGGCCTAAGAGCAAACAGGAGCCTGAGATTTCTTTCTTTCTTTCTTTCTTTTTTTTTCTTTTGAGACAGAGTCTCAAGCTGTCACCCTGGCGACATCATAGCTCACAGCAACCTCCAACTCTTGGGTCAAGTGATCCTCTTGCCTCAGTTTTTTGTTACTTTTAGTAGAGACAGGGTTGGGAGGGGGGAGGTCTCACTCTGGCTCAAGCTGGTCTCAAACCCATAAACTCAAGCAATCCACCCACCTCAGCCTTCCACAGTGCTAGGGTTACAGGTGTGAGCCATCACGCCCAGCCTCCTGAGATTTCAACTAACCGTAACTTAACCGGAGCCAGCAGTAAACAAGGTAACGCAAGCTTCAGTAGCATTAATAGGGATAAGAGACCTGGGGAAAGGGAGGTGATTCTCTACATTGTAACACAGCACAGAGAGTGCGGGGTCTGGCTCCTGAGGTGCTTTGCGGCATTTCTGACAGTGCAGGCTGTCCCCAGAGGCACCACCAGGAGCACAGAGCTGGAGCTCTGGGTGCTGAGCCTCTTGCCCCATGCAGGTGCCACACTGCCTACCTGATGATGCAGCACTGGTCACGACTGTTGCGTTTCATGTTGAAGTAGCAATTGTCCGCAATGGCAAAGATGTGGGGGGGCATCTCCCCGATCTTCTTGTTGGTGTACTGGCGGATATGCTCTGGCGAGTAGATGGAGAGGAGCTGGTAGGGGTTCACAGCCACCAGGATAGAGCCCGTGTATGTCTGTGGGCAACAAAGGATGGGGAGCTCACTGTCTCCCATGAGGGAGGCTCCAACACTAGAAACTCTTGGGCTGTGCCCTGCTCTGTCCCTCTAGGAGGGGGAACACTGGCTTTAGAGTCAGTGGGTGGACTTGAGGCAGAATCCTGCCTCCTTTAGAACCTGGGGCAGGGTTTCCTGACCAACACTGGCTCAGAGACATTCCATGAAGGAAGGAGGGAGGCAGGGAGGGAGGGAGGTGCTCCAGGCCTCCATTTCCTGTGACATGGGCATTAACAGTCTGAAGATGAAAGGAGATGGTGTTTTAAAGTCCATAGCTCGCAGTAGGTAGGTACTCCTCAAAGGTTGGCTCCCACCTTTGCCTGCAAGCCCTCATCCCAAACTTTTGGAGTGAAATTCATGAACTGGACCATGCCCAGAGGAGAGAGACCAGGTTGGTGAGGGAGTAGGAACTGGGAAGCAAGCCAGGAAGATGTGACAGGGCTGGGTATTATGGTTTAGGGGCTGGTGGGCCCAGTCCCCGCAGCACTGCCCCAGGGCATAGGGGGGGTCCCAGATCTGGAGGACAGAGCTTCTGCAGCTTCCTGAGCAGCAGAAGTATGGAGGCATCCTGGGAGCTTCTTGGCTGCCCTGTTAGTGCAAAGATTGGCTGCTTCTGGGAAGACTTCTTACTGTGGGACTGGGGCCCTGCCACACAGGGGACATCACAGCCTGCCTTCCTGCCGCCAGGGCAGGGGGAGACACTCAGGGATTACTCTTTCCTCCTCCTGCCCTATCCCCCAAGCTTGAAAAGGTCAGGCCTAGACTCTAACTGATGAAAAATGTATTGACATCTGGGTCCCGGAGAGACTGGAGAAAGATGTGACCGCAAGAGGAGGTGATAGTCCCGCCTGCTGCCCCGCCTCCAGACCTCAGTGTATCCCAGCAGAGCCGCAGCCATGTCCCAGCAGCCTCAGCCCAGTGTGGCCATGCAGGGAAAGTATGGCTGCAGGTGCTTCATGCCAGGGGAAATGCCCAACCGGGGCCAGGTGCAGCCCGAACCCATGCTCCAGTCCTGATTCTGGCTGCTGTAGAACCAGAGACCTGGCTGGATACTGCCCTTCTCTGGGCCCAGAAAGACTTTCCTGTCCCCTCCTAAGCCTCTTCCTCTAAGCAGCCCATGGCCAGAAGCACCTGAAACTTGTCATATTGACCAACTGACTGCTGTGAGAGTCCAAGCAGGAAGAGATGCGGAGGGGGCGCCAAGAGGGCCTGAGAGGAGCAGCCAGGCAAGCAGACAAGCCCAATAAGCCGGGAGCTGTAGCTGGCACTGGGGACTCTGCGCCACACTCACCCACCCTCCACAGCTGGCCTGAGGTTGCCAAGTGCCAGTGCAGGAGAGAAGTGAGCTGGTCAATGGAGTATTGGGCCATAGGGCATTGTTTATGAGCAGTGCCCTACACAGCCCATGGCTGGACTAAATTCTCAGATAAGGATCTGTACGCACCCAGACCACCAGGCTCTGCCCTGGGACCTCCAGTAGTCACTGTCCCCTATAGTTCAGCCCTGCCCAGCTGTGGGAACTGGCTAGACTCTGGTCCACAGGTGGAGAACTTGTGCCAGACTTGGAATCAGCCACAAAGAGCATCCCTCTGGCAAACCTCAATTTGCTCATGTGTAAAAGAGGGATATTAATATCCACCTTCCAGGACTGCTGTAAAGAGTAAAGAATAGGCCAGGTATGATGACTCACACCTGTGATCCCAGCACTCTGGGAGGCCAAGGGGGAGAATTGCTTGAGCTCAGGAGTTCAAGACCAGCTTGAGCAAGAGGGAGACCCTGTCTCTAGTAAAAGTAGAAAATGAACCGGGTGTTATGGCGGGCGTTTGGAGTGCAGCATTTGAGGTTGAGGCAAGAGGATTACTTGACTCCAGGAGTTTAAGGTTGTAGTGACCTATGATACTGTCACTGTACTCCAGCCTGGGTGACAGAGCAGCCTGTCTCAAAAAAGAAAAAAAAAAAATTAAAGAGCAAAGATATAACCTTTGCCAGGTGCCAGGAACATAAGTGCTATCCTCCTTTCTGAGCTATGGGAGCTCAGATGAAGGCACCTGGATTCCAGGAGGGGACAAGAGAGAGCCACAGGGCCTGTCAGGGCAGCAAGCACAGAGGTGTTAAAGGGCATGACATTTGGGAGGTTTGCTGACAGCTGGGAAGGATAAATGGCAGTCACCAAGGCCGAGCAGATGCTGTTTCAGACCTAATGAACCAGACTCAGGGAGGCAGTCAGAGCCAGACAAAGGGTGACCCTGGGAGCAGGTGCGGTGGCCAGGTCAAGGTACAGGCAGCGCTGGAGAGGGATGTAGGGGACACCAAGATACCATGAGAAACATTCCAGGGCTGGGCCCGAACTCTCTGTTCCCACCCATGGCTCCTGTGGACCTTTCTATTCAGCCTACAGCCCAGAGGGACCTCCTGCACACAAATCCTCCAGCCTCCCAGACAACCACACTTGATGCCACTGGCACATCCAAACCAGAGCTCACCCTTCCCTCCAAACCTGCTCTTCCCAGCCTCTGCCCATGGGCCAACAGCACCACCACCACCCCTTGCCTAGGTGGGCACCAAGAGGACCCCTCCTTTGTGTCACCCCCCCAAATCTCTCATCTGTGTGGTTACCTTCCTGGCCTGGCCACTCTCATTTCTCAGCAGATCACTGCAGACACTTTCACACTTGCGCTCCTCCCCCCAATCCAGCCTCCACTTGGCACCTAGGTGGGCTTTTTGAAAAATCTGACTTTGTCATTCCCTGTTGAAAACCCTCCCACAGCCTTAGGACAGAGTCCACATCTTCTCCCCACCCACAAGCCCCTCCCCCCACCACACATACTCATTTCAAAATAAGTAATAAAAACAGGCCTCTTTCCTCTGTGACGAAGACCCTCCCCAGCCAGAGGGCAAGGACAAGCCAATCGCCAGGAAGATCCTCACGGGTACAGGGCTTTTCTTTGCTGTCACCCCCTTCACTCCTCAGAAGGCCACTGGAGGTGTGGTCACATACTCACTTTACAAATGAGAGAACTTAGTTCCTGAGAAGTGTACGGACTTGCCAAATCACACAGCAGCTAGGCGGGGAGGAGGATGAACCAGGGACTCTGGCACCAGAGCCCCAAACCAAGGAATATACCTGCAGGACCTGTGGAGCTGACAGCTGGAGCAGTGGGAAGGGAAGGAGGCTGTCAGTGGCAATGAGACTAGTGACCACTTCTGGGTCTTGGCACTGCTCCCTGAACCCTCTGGCCTCTTTCTCTCTAAGGGTCCAAGTCAGCAGAGAGTTAATGCCCCACTGCTAGTGGAGGACTCTTGCTCAAGTCTCAGTGATAAAACCTACCCTGTGGAGTCACAGGGCTGGATAGGAGAAAGATAAGAACTAATCCCAACCCGAAGACAGTACATGTGGTCCCTAGGGGCCCCCAAGGCACCAGGCAGAGATCAAGGGCTTCTCCAAGGACAGAAGTGGCAGGAATTAGTTCCACCTCCACCTTCTCCTTTAGCATTGAGCAGGCTGTGGACTCCAAGAACACAACCTGGGACCCACACACTTTTCCAGAGTCACAGAGGTGCTCACTCCATGCAGTCCCCATTGTGCCTGAGGGAAGGCTAGGACCAGACAGGGACAGGGGCACCCCTAAGGCCACAAATCATGACTGAAGCACAGCCCCCAACTCCCAGGCCAGGGCTCCAGCCTCTGCTCAGCCTCAGTCGTGCCAGAGACCACCAACCTTGCCACCCATTCTCTGTAGTACCCAGGCATGGTCCCTGGTCTCTGGGAAATCCAGTGAGGGTCTACTGGGTGTCCTCTGAGTGCCTTCCCCCATTCTAGGGTACCTGGGACTGACATATGGCCCTGGGGTAGTCTCTCAGGCTCCTGGAGCAGGAAGGCTAGAGGCAGGCCAGCCCAAGGCAGACAGTGTCCACTCAGCCAAAGCTGCTAGCTGGCCTTGGTAATCTGAGGAAATCCTGAGCACATGGGGGTGTGCTCAGGGTAACCCAATCTGTGAAGTGACCCAAGGTTGCCATGGTTAGGGACAGCTATGGTTTCTAGGTGGGACAATGGCCCGAGTTGCTGCTTCAAAGCTCTATTTTTTGTCTCATCTCACCCACCAACACACAGACTCATGGACTCAGCAAGTTGGAGAAACCTCTTTGAACCCTAAAGTTTGTGATCTGGAATTCCCAGACCAAGAGATACCCAGAATCTTAGTCTTGGATAGACTATCCAAGTGGGGGACCTTCTGGGTGCCATGGCTTGGTTTCCTGGGTTAGAGTCCCTGACAAGAGGCCAGCTTAGACACTTTTTTTGGGCACCTGCTCTGTCACTCCAGAGGAAATGGCCCTGCCTCCCCTCTCTCACCCAGAAAAGAAGTCAGAAGGTTACTGGTAAAGTCTTCTAATGAGGCAAATGGTGCCAATTTCAGGACTTTCTGGAGAATCCATAAACTCTTGGAATTATCTTCTTTGATGTCCCAGTCAGGCTACTCAAGGATATTACAAAGTCCAGGCTGATCTGTGACTTGCCAGTTTACAAAACCTGGCCAATTATACTAATAACACTGTTTCCAGATGGAAAGATTTTTCCTCTCCTTTTTCCTATGAGTTCTGCTTTTCCTTTGTTCCTTGATCCAGCCTACCAACTGACTACCTCACACATGATGACCTGGACTGCCCACACGATCACTAAACTGCATGCCACATGCCTCTGTATTATTCTCACACACTGGTCTGCAGGGCCCTGGGGTCATGACTCCTGACTTACCCAGCTCCTCCACCACCTCCTGGCAGGAGAGGGGACCTTGGGCTCAGCCCTCAGCACAGACAGTGATGCAGCATCAGCTCCGACAGTGGGCCTTAAGCAGGCCGATGACAGACAGGCTTCCTAGTCTCCCAATTTTCAAACAGCCCAGGTCTGGGTGAGTGGCCACAGAGACCCTCAGGACCCACCTGGGGCCACTTGCCCTTCAGGGAGAGGATGGAGGGGGCTGCCAAGCAGAGAAGTGCAGACACCAATGGGTCCCTCTGGGGTACAGTGTGGTGCCTCTGCCTGGGCTCAAGTTCTAGCCCCACCCTCAGCAGTGTGATCACCTCTGGAGGTGCCACCCATGCCCTGGCCCCTCCTAGTACGGGTGAGGTCTGAATGAGGGGCAGTGCAAAAGGGGCTTTCTCAGTGCTGAAGTGCTCTCTACAAAAGCCACTTTTTGTGCCTACACAATGGACATCAAAGACTCAGGCACAATTGTTACCAAGCAATGGGCTTGCTTCCAGACACTCATAGAAGTTGGTGCCATGGCCTCGGCTTTTGAGAAAAGAAAAGGCTTTATTGCAAGTCAACTGGTGAGGAGCTAGTGCATATCCTTGCTGTCCTTTTGCCCCTGGGCTGCTTGAGAACGGGGCTGGGTCAGAGGTACACCATGATCCCAGCCTGGCTAAACCTGGTGGAGCCTCAATTTCCCTATCTGCAAAATGGAGTTATTGGACTAGAGCAGCAGTTCTCAGAATGCAGACCTAAGACCCCTGTGAGTCTCTAAAACTCCTTCAGGAAGTCTTCCAAGTCTTATCTTTTCCAACTAAATATCTGTGAAGCCAGATTTCCTTCATACACTTCAACCCAAACATCACACAAGATTTGAAAAACTTGTAAAGCTACCATCACATAGAGGATGAGGTAAAATAGATAAATAAAATTTTAAAAAACATGTCAAGCAATGCCACTCATCTCCCTGTTTGTTTTTTTTTTTTTTTAATTTTGACAAAGGAAGCTATTTTTCATGAAAATACATTATTTATGTTATCCTATAATAGATTTATTATGGTTATTTTAAAATCGCTCAGTTCTAGTTTCTAATATGGTAAAAATCCATAGATATAATTCACACAAAAACCCATTGGGGTCCTCAATTTTTAAGAGAATAAAGGGTTTCTGTGATGGAAAAGGGTACGGACCTCTATACTGTCTGGGCTGTCCCGTCTTACCCTCTCTGAGCCTACCCTCTTGGGATCAGCTCTGTTCTAGTTGAGTGGATGCCTTTATTTGTGCTCTTGAGTTTCTAGGTGGAGAGAAGGAGTGGGGTCAAGTTTTAACATCAAGGTTTTGAGGGTGGAGGAGCATGTTCCTCCTTCATCCCGTTCCTGAGGACAGACTCCTGACCCACCCTCGCTTGGCTCTGAGGCCCCACGGCAGGCCCCATTGCAAAAGAAAACAACCAACAGGGCACAGCAGTTTCCTGGTCCTGGGCAAAGAGCTAAGGCTCTCATGGATGCCATCTTCACCTCCCAGTGGTTTCAAGGCTCGGAAACTGCCCCTTCCACAACCACAGACCACACAAGCCATGGCCCGAGAGGATGCGCCACAGGCCAAGTGGCTGTGGACACAGGGCCTGCCCCACGCAAGGCGCAGCTGCAGAGGCAGTAATGGCTCCCTGGGACCTGGTCTTGGGCGGGGGTGCGGGACCTCGGGCACTCACGTAGATGAGGTGGTCCCGGTAGCGGATGAGCAGGTTGCGCAGGATGCCAGCCTCGTTGAGGTCCCCCAGGCGGATCATGTCCTCCACGCCATGCACCGATGTGGGGTGCATGGGCTTGATGTGTGTGGCGCTCTGCGGAGAGATCCAGTGTTCCTGTGGGGAGGCAGGCGCCACATCAGCTCGCTGTCCTGGCCTAGGTGAGGGGGACCAGCAGCGACCACCCAGCCATGCCAGAGACCCTGAGGGCAAACACTGCCACTTCTAATGACAGGTTTAAATCTTTGAGGATGGTACCATCCACCCACACACCAAAGACAGCTCCTCTTCCTCTTGGGGGAGTCACTCCCAGACCTGAGAGGAGGGCAGGGCAGGGCCTTGGCCCGACTTGTCCCCTATCCTTTCCAGAATGGAGTGGAAAGCATAATTAATTGGAGTTAGACTTGGCTTCAAATCCAGGCTCCAGTAAACACATATTGAAACATAAAAAGTAATTTCAGATGGTGCCAAAGGTAAACCACCAGGCTATGTGACAGAGAGGCAGGAGGAAGCTACTTTACACAGGGTGGTCAGGGCTGAGCTGAGACCTGAATGAAGACAAACAGCCCACTGTAAGAAGATGGGGGGTGGTAGAATTCCAGGCAGCAGAAACCATAACTCTGAGGCTGCCCTTCCTGGGAAACCCAGGAGGCAGAGGGCAGTGGCGATGGGCAGAAGTGGCCCCACCTGGGATATATTTCACAGGGCTTGCTGATGACGTGTGTGGAGCAAGGGGTGAACTTTCAGAACCTGTGAGCTAAAGCAGAAACGAGGACACTGGTTGCCTTTCCCACTCCCCTTCCTCGCCCTGAGGTGGCACTGGCTCTGTCACCAAGGCAGCAAACCTGGTAACCTACGGGCACTAGGCACCTCCCCACCCCTAGGGGATTTCCAGCACCTTCTCACAGTCGCAGACTCTCGGTGGAATGGTATGGCCGTAGCCTTAGTGGAGCCCCCAGGGCCCTCCCAGCCTTCTGAGGGGAAAGAGGACCACCTCCCAGCTCTAGCCCTCAGACTTGCTGCGCAGATACCATGGCACCTGAGGTCCTCCCTCACCAAGGTTCCCTATGGCAGAGCCAACCCAACAGCTAGACACTAGCAGGAATTGGGTGTCAGTCAATTCCTGACAATTCCCACCTCACTGTCTCCTATCAGCTGGTCACCCAGTCCTGCCCATTCAACCCCCTAAAGGGAAGCTGGGTGGGAAGAACCCTACTCACCAACCCAGAGCCTACACTTGGATCCCAGGCCACCATTTCCCACCTGACCTGGCTCCTGCCTCTTGCTGTCCTCCCCATCCAACCCCTGGTCTACCTGGGACTGTCCTCCAGCACCCCTCTGACCCTGTCACTCTGGGGCTCTGACTCCTCACCTGACTCCCCAGGCTCCTCAGCCTGACATTCAAAGGCCAGCATGCACTGGACACAGGGACTTCCAGCTTTGCCCAGCCACTCCCAGCCAGCACATTTGCTTTCCATGTCCCCAAAGGGCTCTGTGACTTTGCTTACTATTCTCTCTACCTTTTTTCTCCTCAGCCTTTGAGGCTCAGCTCAGAGGTTTCCTAGATGGTCTGAGGGCATTGCCCACCCTAACACACTTTACCTCTGCCACCCCACCTCAGACCACACTGCCCCACACAGGGCTGGGCACAAATGACATGGCAGGAGCTTCTGATGGGACACATGGCTGGTGACTGCTAGGGGGCCATGTCCAAATTAAAGGCAGAAGTCCTAGTCATGGAAAGACCCCAGAAGACCCTTATATTAGCCCCTTACTTCACATGAAAAAATAGGAGTGGAGGAGGGCAGTGGCCTGGCCAGGCACTCGGGGCATGAGGGCCAGGGCAGTTGGAGCCCCCACCCCTGTTCCCCTGGCATTCCACAGCAGTTCCTGGCCAGGAGCATTTCAGCCCAGGCCCCTCTCAAGGTATCTAGGGGCTGAGTAGTGAGGTCAGAAGAGCCATCTGGACTTTCCAATCTCATGTGGAACATTCCTCTCTCTCAGACATCCTATTTCTTGATAGAAGCTGATCCAGTTGGAAAATTCCCTCTGCCCGATTCCTACTCCCTGACCCAGACCTAGGCCCAGCATGGGCCAGAGGGGCAGGCTGTCTGCCTCCCCCACTCAACCCCAACCTCTGGTGCCCAGGTCAGCACAGAGGTTAAGAAGTGGCTCAGCTACAGCATGATCCCAGAACCCTATGCACATTACTTTACTTTCCTGAGCCTCCATGACCTCCTCATGGGAATGAGAAATATAGTCCCTCCTTCCTGGGGATGTTGGGAGGATTCATGGATACAGTAGTGGCCCACCTGTGTTGGTAGCTTTCTCCCACCAAGTCTATGAAAGGCTAGTGCCTAGTAAATGCTCAACCAGTCCTGGGTATTATTACCCTAATGTATTTTGTTTTACAAAGAACACTAACAGAGGATATATGCTCTCCTTTGTTCCTTATAATCTACCATAACACAGAACTACTGATCCCATTTTTACAGTGAGATTCAAGAGATAAAATGAGTTGTCTGGTTAAGTGGCAGGGCTGAGCCACTCCCACCCTTCCCTGCATGGGAGGACTCCCAACTGAGGTCAGTGCCCCTCAGGTCAAGGTCCACAAGTGGCAGGGGCCAAAGTATAACCAGGGCAGTAGCTGAGGCCTGGCCCTGGAGGAAGGCCAACAAGTAAGGAATAGGGAGGCTGTAAGAGAGAGAGAGAGAGAAGATTATGGCCCACTCCAGGGTCTAGTGAGCGTTTGGGAAAGAGCTGGCCTGGACTGAGCTTGGAGAGACAGGGACAATGTACTCTGTAGAGGAAGGGAAGGAGGGGTGTATATGGTAACAGAGGCAGAGCATTAGGATCCAGAGGTAGTGAAACCATAACCTTCCACTCATTCATTTATCTTTTCATTCCTTTGTCAAGTCTGCCAAGAGCCTTTCTCTGGGTAGACCCTTAATTGAGGTCTGGGGAACTGGATGAGACTTGCCTGTCCCTACTCTCAAGTTGCTAAGGGTCTGTGGGAGGACAGAGGATAAAAGTCAGCCTGGAGTGGAGGATGTGGGGGAGACTTGTGAAGGAGGGGCCTGAAGCCCTGGGGCCCAGAACCACTGATGCAAACCCCAGCCTTCCTGACTGCCCCTCCTGCAGCTGCCCCTCCCAGGGCCTGGGGGCAGAGGGGGAGTGGACCTTTGGGATCCGATGACACAGAGTTACGGGACACCATATGACATGTAACAAGACCCAGGTGAAACTCAAGCCTGCCATCAGAGTCCCTGGTCCCCACTCTGGGGGCTCCAGGTGGGTTCATGGGCCTGTCTTCGCTGCCAGCTGTGCCTCCCCTTCTGTGGCTGCTGCCTCACAGTGGCTTCCTAGAGGGTCCTAGACCTGGAGCCTTAGGAATCACACTGAAGATGCTTGGGTTCTTAAAGCCCAAGGGTTGGCTTGGTGCCCGTAGCTCAAGCGGCTAGAGCGCCAGCCACATACACTGGAGCTGGCAGGTTCGAATACAGTCTGGGCCCACCAAACAATAATGATGACAACTATTAAAAAAAAACAAACACAAAAAACTGGGCATTGTAGCAGGCACCTATAGTCCCAGCTACTTGGGAGACGGAGGCAAGAGAATCGCGTAAGCCCAAGAGTTGGAGGTTGCTGTGAGCTGTGATATCTCGGCACTCTACCCAGGGTGTGACAGCTTGAGACTCTGTCTCAAAAAAAAAAAAAAAAAAAGCCCAAGGGTCAAAAGTATGGTTAGCAAACCTGGGACCCAAAATTGCTACTGAGATGTTGACAAGGGAAACACAGGATTAGAAGCCAGAGATCCTGAGTTCTAATCCCAGCACCATCACTTATTAGCTATGTGACGAGCCATGTGTCCTTCCCATGCCTCACTCTCCCCATGGGGTAACAGTTACTGCCCTCCCTGCTTCCACAGATGCTGTGAGGATCCCCAAAGACAGAATTTGAGTCAAAGGGCTTTGCAAACCTTCAGATGCCCTGAAGGTTGCAGGGATACCAAGGGTGCCCCACCCACTCTATATCTAGTACCTGACCACCAGGCTCCTGACCCTCCCCTTATCCCCACCAGAGCCTTCTGCAACAAGTCACTGCACCCTTTTTTGACTGACTCTCCCCCATTGGAGTAGGAGGCTAAGAGAAACTCAGTCTTATTTCTACTTCCCCAGCACCTTGCATACCACTGGGCACAACCTGAATTATGGTGGAACTGAGCCTCCCTGGGTTCTTCATGTCCCTGCAAACAGCAGCCCTATGCTCCGCACCCCACTCACACGTCCCCAGTGTCACATGCACACATGCTCAGAGGCACCCCTGTGCCTGAGAACCTCCCAGCCTGGGGTCACCCCTGCACATACACACTTCTAACACCAGGCAGAGTGGACTAAAGTGCTCGTGGAAGTGGAACAAGTAGCCTGGGGCCCAGCGGAAGGTTTCTTCTTGCTGGGGCAGTGGGGGAAGCTCCATGGAGGAAGGGTATCTGAGAGGCAGAAGTGGGGGCACTGGCATCACCTCCATGGCCTTCATGCAGGTCACTGCCCAGCCCCTATCTCAGGGCAGTGTCAGTCTCCCCACAGCACAGGGGAAGAGAGGGTGGGGGTCTACTCACATTGCCTTCATCGTCTACCACCTGGATCTGCCCAGAGTCACAGAGCTTCACCACTGCCCCAATGGGCACGTCAAACTCCTGCCCCGATCTCAGGTCCATCCACACATAGTCACCCTGTGGGCAAGAGAGAGTCCCAGGCCAGGTGATTAGGGAGGGGGATCAGGCACCCCTTCTGGACAGCCCTATACCCCACCCCTACCACCACCAGAGGCTCCAATGCCAACCAAGGAGGAGGAAAAACAAGAAATTGAATTTGTTGGGATGGTCTGAAGCTGGACCCCGAGCTGAGCAGGTATGCAATGTCATTGGTCCCTCCTCTGTAGCAGCCATTACCCTCCCCCATCATACAGAGGAATCAGCAGAGGCTCAGAGGGAAAGAGCCATACCCCAGAGCTGGGAAGTACCAAAGCCCAGCCCTGCCATGGCTCTGCACCCTACACATGTACGACACACTCGCTGGAGTCTAGGCAGAAAGACTGAGACACCAAAACCCTTTCTTCTCTATCTAAAATAAGAGGATATCAGAAGACACTCAGACTGTGGGTGGACATTGCAGCCTCTGTCACCTCTGGCGCCAATTCTTATCACTGAGAGTTGGGATGGGTTCCTCGTGGAGACACTGCTCCATGCTAGGGCCCATGATAAGAGTTCTGCCACACTGGCTCCTAGCTTATGGTGAGAGTCCCAACCTTGAGGGGGAGGATGTCACTTCTGTGTCCCCCACAGTATCTGGCCCAAGGCCTGGACCTCATTACACACTCTGTAAGAGCTCATGAAAGCCAAATATAAAACTCAGGGTCAGAGAAATGGACTTAGAACAACCATATTTAGTGCTTGTTGATGTAGTCAACAAGCATAGATTAAGCACCTACTCAATACAAAGTGCTGATTAATCTAAATGCTTACTCAGTGACTATGAAGTCTATATTCTAGTTAGAGGATACAGAAAAATAAACAACTGAGCAAATACATTAACAGGATCACTTTGAATACTGGTGATTGCTAAGAAGGGAACAGAGACACCAGTGTTGGAGCCAGTGAACCTGACTCAGTAGCCAATGGAGCCACTCTATGGAAGAAACTCTCAAAGGTTTCTGAAGGGTGAGAAGCAGCCAGCCAGGGAAAGAGCAGGGGGCAGAAATCTGTGCAGAGGAAACGGCGAGTGCAAAGGCCCTGAGGCAGGAAGGAACAACAAGGAGGCAACTGTGGCCAGACCGGAGGAGGGAGAGGGAAGTCAGAGAAGCGGGCAGGTCCAGGACACGTAGGCCTTTGTTGGCCTTGGGATAAAAGCCTGACTTTATCCTAATCCTAATGACATTATTCATTCTGTGGTTGTTCTCAAATTCCCCAGGAATGTGGGAGAGAACTTAAACATTCTAGTAAAAATATAACATAATATTAAGTAGCAGTTAAAAGCATAACAGCTGATAAAATGGATTCATAATAGAGTAAATACGTGGGAGTGGCCCAGTGGAAATAGTGCTGGACTAGGAGGAAACCGCAGACCCCGCTTGGCCTTGGGTGAATGACTGACTGCTTTGAGCCTCAGTTTCCACATCTGTAGTGAGGTGTGGACTTAGTGAGTCCAACACCAACTCATCACTGTTTCAGCCTCTTCCTGTTCCCATCGGAACGGACCATAGTCACGTGCTGCTTAGTGATGGGGACATGTTCTGAGGAACACATCTTTAAGAGATTTCATTACTGTGTGCTCATCACAGTGTGCTGACACAGACCCAAGTGTTACAGCCTGCTACACACCTAGGCAGCGTGGCATGGCCTGTTGCTCTAGACTACACACCTGTACCTGTACTAAATATTATAGGCGACTGCAACACAGTGGTAAGTATTCATGTATCTAGACTTAACTACATACAGGAAAGGTACATCACTGTCATATATGTGGTCCATCACTGAATTCACCGTTATGCAGTGCGTGGCTGCATCTTTCAGCCACAGTGTCACTTGTGGGCCCTCCCTCCATGTAAATGGGAGGTTGGCGCGTGTTAGAGTCAGGGTAGGCCCAAAGCCAAGTTTCCTCCTAGAACAAATAAGTAAAACTGGAGAGGCTTGGGAGGGGAGGAGAATGTGTGTTTCCTGAGCGCTCACTGTGGGCCTGGGGCTCGGCAGGCTGCTTCCCATAAACTGCCCCATTAAATGCTCACAAGGGCCTGAGGCCCAAGCCCAAGCCCCAGCCCGGCTTACTACCACACACCTCACCCCATGATCACCTGTCCACCCCACCTTTCCACTGAGTAGATACCACCCTCTGTGGGGACCCAGAGCAAACAGCAGCAACAATTCCCTGCCCCCCACACCTTCCTCCTACTTCCCAGCCCCTGCCAGCATGTTTGTGGAGAGCCTGCCAAGGCTCTGGGGGCTGAAGGCAGGCCAGAGTACCTCGGTCAGCTTCCACATCTCCCAGTGAGGAAGGCAATCCAGCCCACCGCGAGATGGTTGGGGGGGATGCAGTAGACACCAAGTCACACTGGGCCTTGGAAGCCAAGGACAGGAATTGGATTTTAAGTGTGACAAGAAGTCATTAGACAATGGCATGATGGATTTACATTTTCAAAATTTCACTCTGGCTGCTGTGTGAAGAATAGAGTCATTTCTTAGGGCTCTGTGGCCCCCAACCTCCCCACCCCCAACAGCTAAGCTCCAATTCCCACTGGCCTGGAGCTCCCAAGGGCAGGGTCTGAGTGTCTCATTTGTGACTGTGCAAAGCCAAGCACAGAGTAGGTACCAGTGAGCAAGAAAGGCAGCTGGACACAAGTATGAGTGTCTGAGTGTGTGTATGAAAACATGCAGCCATGGGCGAGATGGCCCAGTGCTAGGTAGGGGGTGGAGGCTTCCCACAACTATCTCCTTCAACTTTATGGCCCTTAGGCAGAGGATTCTGTCTCCACTTTATCTCCTCAGAGAGGTCAAGAAACATGCCCAAGGTCACACAGCTATTTTGTGACATAGCCAGGACTAAAGCCCAGGCCTGCAAACTCCAAATTCAGTGCTCTTTTCTAACATTCCCTAGGCCCAGCCCCAAACCCAGATCAGTGAGCAAAACAGGAAGCACCGACAAGGGTCCCTGGCCTTAAATAACTCCCGGGCCAAAAAGGCAAGCTGGAAACTTAGGCTAAAGGCAGCCAGAAGGCAGGTCTGTCTGAGTCACCTATATCCCCCAGCCCGCTCAGGGCTGTCAAACAGAAAATATTTGTTTCCCACTGGGAGAACACAGAATAATAAAAAGCAAAAAAATTTCATGTGAACAGGAAATAGAGGATCAGAGAGGCTGAGTGAGATCCTCAGGGCCACTAGTGCCTAGAACTCTACTAGCTTAGGGCTGTTACCAGGAGGCAGTGACTGTATCTCTGCTCCAGGTCAGAGCTTGCAGAGTTTCAAGTGGCAGGTAAGAGGCTCCAGGAGAATGCTGGAGACTGAGAACCTCTGAGGGAACATTCCTGTGGCCCTGGGGGAAGTCCGTGAAGCACCAGAGTGCAGGCAGGTTGCAAGAATCCTCATTTTACAGACGAGGAAACTGAGGTCCAAAGAGAGAAAGGAACCCGGCCACACAGTCACTCATCAAATCACTGACTGTAAGACCATTAGCTTCTGGAGGACAGAACCAGAAAGCAAAAATAGGGTGAGTCAGGAACCACTGATTGGGTGAGGGAAGGAAGGAAGGAAGCCATGAAGGAAGGAGGGAGGCAGAGAAGAAGGGGGCCTGTGCTCAGGTCCAATCCCCCCAGCTTGGCCCATCCTGTGGCTAGTCTCCAGGCAGGGGGGCGCCCCAGTCCTACCACCATTGCCCAGTGACAGCTGAATACACTGTGAGGGGCACCCCACTAGCAACATCATCTTGGATTGAACATCTCATTTGTGACAGGACACACGTCTCAGTGTGACTGTGTAACTTTAACAAGACTCAACTTCTCCACTGTCGAATGAATGGCTGGAGCAGAGAGTCTCCCAGGCCCTACCAAGCTATGCAGGCTTCCAGCCCCAGAATGGTGACTTCCTAGAATGGGTCTGTTCTCTAGAGTGCCCCCAAACCTCTGGGAGGCCTCTTCCCCAGGAAAGCCAGCACATACCCACAATGAACATGCAGTCAAGGTTCAGTCTGGGTTCAGTCAGTTCTGCACTAATGCTGTGTGTCCCCAGATAAATCACCCAATCCCTCTAGGCCCCAGTTTTCACCAGCCTCGATGTGGAAGATGAGAGACTCATGCAAATGCAAGTTGTCCCTGCTGTCTACCCTCCTTCCTCCCCAACACCCACTTCGTTCAGATGAATATTAATAAAACCCTGTGGGGCCTTAGCCCTTTCACCCTCTTCTCTCCTCTGGGACCAGGCCTGGGGCTCAATTCCTGTTTGTGGAATAAAAATGAGGCTGTTTCAAGACATTTCTCCTCACTTATTTTCATAATTGCTCTGGGACACTAGTTCTGTCAGCCCCATTTTCACAGGTGAGGAAGGTGAGCAAGTGTCTATGAACAAGGAACAGGTAAACTGCTAAACTTGGACGTTGGGAGAGGCCCCCCTGTGCACCTGGAGGTCTCCCTGCTCTGGACCCCAGCAAAAGCAGGAAGGCCCTTCTCCCACCACATCTACCGGCCTGAGTGTTCCAGATCCAGATGCCCCAGAGAGGAGTAGCCAGGCTAAGTTCACGTTGGGGGTCAGGGACTGCACGGGACACCCTAGGGCTGCTGTCCACGCACACCCAGGGATTAGCGACCGCAGCCCGACCACCTGGCTTCTGATAGGTGGGGAAACGAGGCCCGGGGCGTGGCGCCCTCCCCCTCCCGGCCCAGGCCTCACCGGCAGGACCGCGTAACTCTTGAACGCCTGGTTCAGGCTGCGCACCAGCGCCCACTTGCCCGGCGGCTGGGCTTGCGCCTCGGCGGGGTCGGCGGGGTCAGCGGGGTCGGCTGGGGGCTCCATGGCGCCGAGGGTCTAGTGGCGACGGTGCCGGCGGCACGGCTCACGCTCCCTAATTCACCTAATCCCGTGTGCGCCGCCCGCCCGGGGAACCCTAAACCGGGCCATCTGCCGCGGGCCCATGGCAACCGCGGCTTAGGTGACGGCCGCGGGCGGGAACGGGGAGGGGGCGCCCGTGTCGCGCCGGCCCCTTCCCACCTCCGCCAGACCCCGACACTCCCACCTCGGTGGAGAACGTGCGTTCGCTTGCTTCCCTGGGACCGCGGACAAGGGACAAATTGGGTGCGAGGCGCTTGGCACCTCACCCTGACTGCAGTTTTGAAGAAAATCAGTATGTTTTCTATGACAGGAAACGTGGGAAATTATGGAGTAGAACACTCCGAGAATTTTTAAGACTAAAGGGCAGGTGCGTCAAAGATCTTTCTGGCGCTCTGGCCTCCTCTGGAAATGAAGTCAGATATAAATTGTCCTTCTGGGGCAACTTTGGGGAGAAGCCATTGCTGAGCTGGCCTCTGGTCCTCCTCACTTTGCCGCTGCAGTCATCTAGCCGGCTATGTCCAGCCCACTGATGCCAGGTGTGGGGTCCCCTGGGTTCCCCAGAGCAGTTGAGATACCCTGACGGCTCAGATCTCACTGTGCAGTGGACCAAGCTGGGTCCCTGTGTCCTGGCAGCCACAGAGAACCGGCTGGGCTCAGGTCCACGCTGGGCTGTGAGCCAGAGGCCACTGTTCTCCCAGCTGAGGCCGGGAAGCCCAGGCCCTGGGGCTTTTTTCCTATTCCCTTCTCCTCACCTCTCCCTGCTTATCTTTGTCCTCTTGCCCTCTTTCCTCCTTTTCCTTCTCGCTTCAAGGCCTCCTCCCTCCACATTTGGCCCATGGCAGAGTCTGGAATCCTGGAGCGAACTGTTCCCCAAACAAACAAACAGTGGAGAGTAGAGGGGAGTGGCGAGGAAGTGGCAGTGATGTCCAGCTGCCCAGACTCAGCCCAGGGCCTCCTATTCAACTCCCTTCTCAGCCTCTGGGACCCAGGGCTCCAACACCCAGCACAAAGCTACAATGATTTCCACCCATCCTGTGCCCTCTTGGGAACCCCGCTCTCAGGAGAGGTCCTTCCCCCAGTCTGCCTGAGAACAAGTGTCTCTGCCCACCCACCCACAGAAGTCCATTGGATCAAGATCCAGACTCTCAGACACAAGAAAGTGCTGCTGGTGGGTTTCCAGGCATTCTTCCATCTGTGCATGTAACCAGCTAAGCACAGATCAGGCCTGGAGAGACAGGATAGCATGGCTGCTAAGAACCTGGACTATGGAGACAGACAATTTAAGTTCAATCCCAGCTCAGCTACTTGTAGGCTGTGCTTCCTTGGGCCACTCTTCAATCTCTGTGTGCCTTTGTTTCCTCATCTGGTGACAAGATGACAGTACCTCTGTGTGTTTGTGAGGATTTAACAGGTTAAGATGTTCAAGGCACATAGATTAGTGCCTGCTAGAGTGTTGGTCATTATTAACCGAGGGAATTATGTTAGGGGTAACAACTGGGTGTTAATTTTTTAGGCAGACATGAGGGGAAAGAACATTCCAGGAAGAGGGGAAAGAAAACACAGAGAATCAGTGAAAGAGGGAAGAGATCATAAACTAGGTGTGATGGCTGGAGAGAGGCCCCCTGGAGAAGGTCCTGCAAGGCACAGAGATCCTGGCCCTGCTTGGATCCAGATTTGCTGCTCAACACCCTGCACTCAGGCCGTCCCTGTGCTGGAGGAATAGGTCACTCCTCCATGGGTAGCAAGGACAAAGAGAGAATCTCGAAAGCAGTGAGTGAGGTGACTTCTTATATACATACTATAGAATCCTTAATATGATTATTACCTGATTTCTCATAAGAATAGACACCAGAAGGCAGTAGGACGATATATTTAAAATTATTTGGGGGGGGGGGGGTGACTGTCAAGCAAGAGTTTGATATCTGGCATAACTATCCTTCAAAAATGAAGAACTTAAGACATTCTCAAATAAACAAAAGCTGGGCAGCGCCTGTGGCTCAATGGGTAGGGCTCTGGTCCCATATACTGAGGGTGGTGGGTCCAAACCCGGCCTTGGCCAAAACTGCAACAAAAAATAGCTGGGCATTGTGGTGGGCGCCTGTAGTCCCAGCTACTCAGGAGGCTGAGGCAAGAGAATCACTTAAGCCCAGGAGTTGGAGATTGCTGTGAGCTGTGATGCCAAGGCACTCTACTGAGAGTGATAAAGTGAGACTCTGTCTTTAAACAAACAAACAAACAAAAGCTGAGGGCATTTATTACTAGTTGACCTGCCCTATGGGAAAGGCTAAAAATTAAAGGACATTGAACAACAAAGGAAACAACCCATTCACAAATGGGCATAGGACTTGAATAGACATTTCTCCCTAAAAGATATACAAATGGACAAGAAATACATGAAAAAAAATACTCAACATCACTGACGATTAGGAAAATGCAAGTCAAAACTACAGTGAGATATCACCTCATATCATTAAGATGGCTAATATGAAAAAAAAACCAGAAGATAAATATTGGAAGTATATAGAGAAATTGGAACACTTGTACATTGTTGCTGGGAATGCAAAACTATGCAGCTACTGTGGAAAATAGTGTAGCAGCTCCTCAAAAATTTTTAAAATAGAATTACCTTATAATCCAGCAATTCTACTTCTGGGTATTCACTCAAAAGAACTGAATGCAGGGACTGGAAGAGATATTTGTACACCCATGTTCATAGCAGCATTATTCATAGTAGCTAAAAACCTGATGAAGTGAATAAACAAAATGTGATATTTACAGTAGAACCTCCACACAATTGACCACCTCCCTACATTGATCACCTCCTTAAGTTGACCTAATTTTCATTGACTGGACATGCACCACATGTACATGTCAGTACAGTAGGCCTAGTTCCTCGTGTTGACCACCTCCCTATGTTGACCAGTTTGTTACAATCCCTTGGGTAATCAACTTACAGAAGTTCTACTGCATATGCAATTAAATATTATTCAGCTGTAAAAAGAAAGGAAATTCTGACACATGCTAAAACGTGAATGAGCCATGAAGAATTATGCTAAACAAATCAAGCCACCCCCCAAATACTGTAATTCCACTTATATAAGGTATGTAGAGTAGTGAAATTCATAGAGACAGAAAGTAGAATGGTGGTTGCCAAGGGTTGGGAGCAGAAGGGAATGAGAAGTTACTGTTTAATGTGTAGAGTTTTAGTTTTACAAGATGGAAAGAACTGTGGAGGTGGATGCTGGTGATGGTAGTATAGCATTATGAATATATTCAATACCACTGAACTGTGCACTGAAAAATGATTAAGATGGCAAATTTTATTATGTGTATTTTTGCAACAATAAAAATATTTGAAAAAATTAAATAACACTATACAGTAACTCAAAGTCACATGAAGAAATAAAGAACACACACAGAAAGAAAGAAAGAACACTGGTAATGGTAACTATGTAGGTAAATACAAAAGCCAGTGTGGTTGTATATATTTTTGGTTTGTAACTCCTTTTTGTTTTTTCCTATGAGATTTAGGATACAAATGCATGAAATAATGATGAATGTATGGTAATGACATGCAATGTACAAGGACGTAATTTGTGACAGTAAAATCATAAAGAGGGAAGAGATGGAGCTACATGTAATTTTTATTACTATTAAAACTCATTTGGCCTTAACTTAAACTATATTGTTGTAAGTTTAAGATGCTAATTGTAAACCTAAGGATACTTATTAAAGAAAAAACTTTAAAAATAGGCAGAGGTAGAAACAAGAAGGAAATCATAACAGCACATTAGGCAAAAATCAATTAAAGTCAAAAGCGTTAATGAGGAATTGAGAGGGGAAGATAATAGACACACAGAAAACAAATAGCGGTGTGGCAGAAGTTAGTTCTTTATCAGTAATTACTTTAAATGTAAAAAGATTGAACTCTCCAGTATAGAGGCAGGATAGATAAAAACACATATTTTTTTTGCTGCCTACAAGAGATCCACTTTATTTATTTTTTATTTTTTATTTTTTTTGCAGTTTTTGGCCGGGGCTGTGTTTGAACCCACCACCTCTGGCATATGGGGCCAGAGCCCTACTCCTTTGAGCCACAGGCACCACCCTATTTTTTATTTTTTAGACACAGAGTCTCACTCAGTCTCCCTGGGTTGAGTGCCCTGATGTCATAGCTCACAGCAACCTCAAACCCTTGGGTTCAAGTGATTCTCTTGCCTCAGCCTCCTGAGGAGCCGGGACTACAGGTGACCACAAAGCCTGACTATTTTTTAGAGACGAGGTCTTGCTCTTGCTCAGGCTGGTTTCAAACTCCAGAGCTCAAGCAATCCACTCACCTCAGCCTCCCAGAGTGCTGGGATTACAGGCGTGAGCCACTGAGCCCAGCCTTAGAGATCCACTTTAAAGCCAAAGACACAAACAGGTGAAAAGTGGAAGGGCTTCATGCAAATAGTATTCATGCAAACAGTAACCAAAAGACAGCTGAGATGTCTATACTATGAGATAAAATAGACTTTAAGTCAAAACTTGTTACACAAGACAAAGGAGACATTATATTTCACTAAAAATGTCGATCCAACTGTTATCAGTAGCCCACAAATTTATCTTCAAAGCTCCTCTGCCCACAAATCTGGGCCAAGCACACATAGTCCCTATCCTGGTTGCATCACAAAGCTGGAAATCATGCCATATTGGGGTAAAAAAGCCCTTTTTGAGGTCTTTAACAGAGTGGGTCATTATAGAGCTTGGTTCTTGTTCCTGCCCTGGCACCAGCTGGCCTTGCAACCCTGGGCAAGACCTTCTCCCTGACATCTCCATCTCTGTATGTTCATGAGGAACGATGGCAGCAGTCCCACGGCCTTCCCTGATGGCCACCTCCCAGGCAGGCCAGCAGCCTCCCCCTTCCCAGGCACCCTCCCCTCCCATTCTATCCCTGCACTCTGGCTGTCACAGTCCTAGTTGCAGGGGCCTTGCCTAGATTTCTAGGCTGTCCTCCCCACTGATTTTCTTAGTATTATTTTTATCAATAGCAGCCCTCAAGGTAACTAAGCTGTATTGAGCTCTGGGTCAAGCATTGGGCTCAGCATGTTATATGCATTTAACATTTCCTTCTCAAACATCCTGTGCCACCATTATCAGCATTTTGTTACAGATGAGGAAACTGGGCTCAGCAATTTGCCTATAGCCACAGCCATTTGGTCCCAGGGACTAGGCTTGAAGTAATGGAACCAGGATTCCATTACATCATTCCAAATGATGGTGCAATCACAACAATTCATTCCTTCTGCACAGAGCTTCAGCCCTAAGTGGGCTGGTACCCTGGACAGAGCAGACAGTGGGTGCAGAGGGAAGGCTGTCTGTCATTTCCAGGGCTCGCCAGGAGGCCCCAGGTAGGCCTGGAAAGAAGGCAGACTACGATTCAAACTCTGGGGTTTGCACAGCAGGGAAGGCTCCCGAAAGAAATAAGAGGCCATGCTGAGGTCTGAGTAAAAGTCAGCCAGGCAAGAAGGGGACACCGAGGGCTCTGTGGATCTTTCAGGACAGGGAAGGAAGTGGCAGGAGGAGAGGGGGAGGGTGGCTGATCAGGGAGGTGAATGAAAGAAGAGGCACTTTCCATGGCATTTTACACTCACAATAGCAGCCTTGGAAAAAAGAATTATCATCTTAGTTCTATAAATGAGGAAACTGAGGCTTAGGAAGGCTGAGTAATGTGCCAAAGGTCCTCCCACTTGTCAACACCAAAGCCCAAGATAACCTCTGCCTGCGGAACCACAGAGCCAGCCAGCTCCCCATAGCTGGGACCTTTTTCAGAACCAAACAAGTACCAGAAACGTACTTCCTGTTTGAGAACCAGGCAGGCTGTTGTTCACCTGCAGACACCTGCTCCCAGCAGAGGCCACCATGGGATAAGGTAAGCCAGTTTTCAGAGAGGGAAGCGGAGAGGGCACATGAGGGTGTCCAGCCAGCCAGAGGGCAGCCCACGGGGATCTGGGGGCCTGACCTCCAGGTCTCTGCACACAGCAAACACTCAGTGAATAAGACTTTCTCCTGTACATCCTGGCCACCTCTAATGGGCCTTTGAACAAGCTCTCAGGAGGCCAAGGGGGATCTTTTCCAGGTCCTGGGACAGAAGATCTGTCCTGATCGTGCCCTGAAGCCTGCCTTCTCTTGTACACACACTTGTACAGAAATGCACAGGTCCTGTGTGGCCTCAGGGCTGCAAGGCAAGTGGCCCCTGGCGACTCTGGAGGAGGGAAGCTGCTGGCTGGGCCCCCACAGCACACAGACCTGCAAGCCCTAGGCCCAGCACCAGGCCCACCTGGCTCAGGGCCCACATTCCTGGCTCCCGCTCTGGAGCCCAGGAGCTCATTAGAGCCTCAGGCTGATCACGGGGAAGGGCTGAGAGTCAGAGGCCATTGTGGCCCTGGGTAGGAAGAGGAGATAGAGGACTCAGCTGAGGTCAGCACCTTTGCTTCTTCCTATAAAACTCAGGGCAGTCCAGGGCTGCCATGTCACCCCTCACTCACTGCTCCCCAAGGCCCTCAGGATAAATAAGGCTCAAGGCACTTCCTGACCTGGCTTTGAGAGCATTTGCCAGCTGCCTCTCCCCCATCCCCACGGACCTTCCCACATTTGGTCCTTTGCACATGCTATTCCACTGCCTGGAATGTCTGTGATTCATAGGGGTGTGTTACTCAATCATTTCCACCTGGAGTCGGGGAGTGAGTCTGCAAGAGAGGGGAGTCTCAGTAGGCACATCAGAGGGACCGGGCCTGGAAGTCAAGGAAAAGTTTCACAGCTGGTTTTTGAAACCTAAGTAGAAAGTTTGTAGGAAAAAGGTTGGGGAGGGTGTTGCGGGGATAAGCATATGAATGGGAGAACATGGGATGGCAGGGTGAGCTCCCCAAATAGGTTATCTCTGGCTTTGAGAGCATGGGGGTGGCTGGGGAGACAGAAGTGGAAGCTCTCACCTGCTGAAGAATCACCATGGTCCCTAGTCAGATGCTCCTGCTGTCTGGCTGGCTGGACACAGTTCTGCAGGGAGAGAGGCCATGTCATGCCCTCTGGGAGGCCAGTCCTGGCAGCCTTGAGTCTGGCTAGGAGTCACCTGGGGTCCTCACAAAGCCCCAGCCCCTCCTCCCTGGAGGGAACCCTCCCTGGCTTCTTTCCCTCTGGCCAGAGCCCAGCCCACATGACCTAAGCCTCAACCACAGTCACCAGCTTCACTGCCCAAAGCAGCTGAGTTTGTCTCTTGGCCACTGTCATTCAGAGATACCAAAGGGCTCCTAGAAAGTAGGAAGTCAAGCTTCACCCCAGACATACAAGCAAAGGGGCTCAGAGAGGGACTGAGACATGCCCTAGGGCACACAGCAAGGTGAAGCAAATTTGGGACTAAGTCTCCAGCTTCCCAACTCATGGCTACCCTATGAATGTGGATGACAGGTTGGCTTAGCCCAAAGAGAAGGTCATGGGCTGAGCATGACCTACTCAGGGCACACCCTGCCTGAAACCCTTCTAGAGGACTCGCTGCCCTCAGGATGGAGGACCTCAGCACCCCAGCCTGCCTTTTAAGTGCCAGCACAATCTCGCCCCTACTGATAACTCGGTGCTTTCTCTCCCTGCTTTCCTCCTTCCCTACCCTTGCACTTAGACCATACCCACTCAATATTCCTGAAACATGCCAGCCTTTTCATAACTCCTGGCCTTTGCATACATTCCAGGGCCCTTCTACCTAGAATCTTGACTAGTAAATTCCCTCCTGTGGTTCATGGCTCAGCGCAGGTACTACCTCCTCTAGGAAGCCTTCTCTGAGTACTCCTAAGCTGCCAAGAGCCTCTGTGTTTCCCTTTATCCCCTCCTGTCTATATGCATAATGTTGTCTGGGTCAGGGTCTTTCCCAGCTCTGCCCCCAAAGTTGGGGAGTTAATCCAGGACCGGGCATGGCCACAGAGAATAGTTCTGAGCCATTACGGGTCTGCAGCCTCGCCAAGTACAAGGCCAGGCTCAGACATTGGTTCAGGAAGGATTTGTGGGACTGTGGCCTTCCTAGGAAGCCCCAGACTATTGGCATGAGCCCCCTCTGACTCCTGACCTGTCTCCCAGGATGGGCATCAATTTTTCATAAGGGCCCATTCAGAGGCGCTGGGGCATTTGATCCTCTGCCCATGACACTGCCTGACACCTGAGCCCTAACCCCTGCCCTGGAGCTCTGGGATATAGCAAACACACTGCCCTTCCTAAGACCTGCACCCACCCATCTGGGTGCTTGGCCAGGAAGTGGATTCAGCAAAGGCCAGCAAGCAGCTGCCATGAGGCACTATGTCTGAAGACGGTGCCTGGTCCTTGGTGCCTGCACCCTATGCCAGCATGAAGCACGAGGGTTGTAGAAGAGCCCAGGGGTCCATTAAAGATTCAGAGCTCTGGAGGATGGAGAGTGGTGAGAGCACAGATTTTAAGGGCCACAAATTAGGGAAAACTATGAGATATACATTTTATTTCAAAAAATGAGAACTAGACCATGTTTAAGTCCATTTCTTTTTGAATTGACAACAGGGAACACAGATTGTATTGCTATTTCTATGCACATGCTTGGTATCACCTCATCCCTACAACAAGCCTGGCTGGTGGGGCTCTGTGGTTCCCATTCACAGGTGGGAAATTTGAGGCACAGAGGAAGGAAGTGACTTACACAGAGCAAGAGATGAAGAGTATCAGAGAGAAAGCAAACTACACAAAGAGACAGGGACAGATGGATGTCTCTGCTGTCCCAGCATATGTGCTCCTCTGGCCCCAGGATGGCCCACACCCCAGTCCCTGCTCAGAGATGATTTGATGGACACCATGCCCCTTGCCTCTTCCCTTCTCCGGAGTACAAGCCTCCATCTTTTTAAGCTCAGGACAGTGTCATACACTGGCTGCTGTGACTGAGCCTTCAGGGGCAACAAGGAGCCCAGGCCCAGGAACAGGTGGCTATGGGGGCAGAGGCTCCAGAGGCGACTCCCCCAACATCCAGCAACCCCCCTCCCAATGTCCAGGACAGTGGTCAGCCCTTCCTTACCTGGGTCCCAGCTGCCTACTCTCAGTGCCCCAGCAGCCTGGGTACAGCGCCCACCTGTACAGAAGACTCAGGAAGCTGGGGTCACACACCCAGGACAGTCTGCAAACACGCTTCCCTCTTGCTCCAAGGCTCACTCTGGATGTCTCCCTGGGTCTTTCTGTTTCTGGCTGTCTCCCTGTGTACCGACTTTCCCTGTGTACTGTCTCTCCCTTTCTTCCTTGCCCAGGGCAACTGTCCAGCCAGCACTGCCACCCTCCCCTCCTCACTCCAAAGCCTTCTCCCAGGAGGCGGAGCCAAAGGGGGCCTCCAAGGTCTGGGTGCAGTGACATCAGCTTGGGGGGCGGGCTGTGCTGGGGCTGGGACTTTCATCCAGAGGCTGCCCAGGGCTCTGTGTGGAGCGCTGGCAGGCCAATGGGGAGGCAGAGAGCGAGGGTCTCTCTCTGACTGTGCTGTTGATCAGTGTGGGGCCTGGGCCTGGGGCACACCTTGGCCTCAGGGGCCTCCTGTCAGTTGTAGTACCTGGCCTACTGTCTCAGAATCTGGACCGGAGGCCCCCGTGGAGGCCCTGTCCAATCCTGACCTGATCACTGATGTTCTGGGGCCTCAGCCCTTGCCTGCCCTCCTCCAGGGCGGCTTGCCCTCCCTAACATGGCTGGGACTCTGAGAGGGAATGGCCAGGCTGGGCACAGCAGGAGGCAGAGTGCCGGGCAAGGCCCACAGTCTGGTGCCTTCTTCCCCTCCCTGAGCACAGCCCCCCCCTCCAGACCCACTTCCCCGAGGGCTACCCTTCAGCTGTGTCCCGAGGATGCTTATCAATTCAACACTGCCCCCCACAGGATGCATGTTATTCTACAAGCCTGACAATTAAGTTCATGAACTTCCCACCATGCATTTATGTTGGCAGCACTGTATAAACAATTCAGTAAGGGTTCATAACCTTTGATATATCAGTGTCTCACAGTTGTGTTCATCTTGATGGATGGTGTTATCATGATGAGTGGTTTTTATTATTGTTATTGTGTGTTGTGTGCCCTTATAAGAATGTCGGAGCTTGCATTAGAGTAACCAACAAACATTGACTTTCTTGTTTAACTTGGTAAAAGTAGAAGTGAAACAAGGGACATGTTAGTCCAAGTTTATGGGGATAGCACCCTGAAGAAAACAGCAGCACACAAATAGATTAAATGTTTTTCTGAGGAGAGAGAAAGCGTCACTGATAAGAGAGGACAGGGAGGCCAGTAACGAGCAGAACTGATGAAAACATTGCAAAAGCACAGCAAATAAACAACAATACAGAAACAAGAAAATCTTAACTGAAAATCTTGGCCAATAACTAATGGTTCTTGCATCACAACAACGCACCAGCTCACATGATATTATCTGTGAGGGAGTATTTAGCCAGTAAACGAAAAACTGTATTGGAATATCCTTCCTTGAAACCTAACCAGCTCCCAATGACTTTTCTTTGCCTGAAGATAAAGGAAATATTGAAAGGAAGACATTTTGATGACACTCAGGACATCACAGGTAATATGATGACAGCTCTGATGGCCATCCCAGAAAGAGTTCCAAAATTGCTTTTAAGGGTGGACTAGGTGCTGGCGTTGGCGCATAGCTTCCCAAGGGAAGGTGCTGGAGAAGACAGTGACCTGGAGGCCGCCCTGCTGAGACCTGGCACTTCCTCCTTCCCCTCCACCTGCACCGCACCTGGCAGCTGCCCACCGGTGCCCCTCTCCAGGGGCAGCTCCGGGCTGGCAAAGGGTGGATTCCCCAGCCTCCCTAACTGGGATGCATCTGCTGGGAAGCTGCCCAGAAGCGGGGTGGGGTGTGGAGGTGAGAACCAATGGCCCAATAGTGCCACCTGCTGGTTATAGGCACCAGCTGGTCCCCTGGTACTAAGGTCCAGCAGCAACACTGGTAGGCCGCAGCCTCTGCTGGGGCCCTGAGGGCCCCAGGATGCTAGGCACACTTTAGCCCAGCAGCTCTGGTGAGAGTTGACCTGGAACCTGCCACTCCTCAAATGCTCTCTCTTTGAGCCTTCCAGGTGGCGTCAGCCTAACACAGGTGGGAAAAGTGAGACCCCGGGAGAAGCAGGAGTGTGCCCAAGGCTCACGCCTGGCAGTGGGGGACAGAGCGCAGGTGAGCTGTAGAGATAGGAGACGGAGTGGCCTCCAAGCACTGCACTCAACACCTCCAGGAACCAGGCACTATGCCACGCAACTCACCCAACTCATAATGCCCTCTTCTTACAACCCTGTGAAAATTCAGGTATCTTGGCTTACTTCACCTTCATACCACACTCGAGCCCCTCTCCCCAAGTCCTATTTATCATTGGATTCTGTCTGCCCTGCCTTCAAAATCTGTTCCAATGCCTCTCCCTGCTGTCACCTCAGCTTTTGAACCAAGATGCCCACAACTATTCTCAACAGCCTGGCCCACACAGCCCATCTCCTGTGGCCAGCATGGGTGGCTCCGCCTCATCCTTAGACCTGAGTGTAGCCTCCTTTAACGCAGAAGGCTAACAGAACCCTCAGTGAGCCCCCAGCGCTGGCATTTGTCACCAACAGAGTATTTGTATTTGCTCTCCCCACTGGTTTGTGCACTGTTCCAGAGCAGGGACTGTGTCTGATTCCTACACCCCTGGTGCCTGGGATGGCACTTGGCACAAAGCTGTTCCCACATCAATTTGTGGGAGGGACGGAAAGGATTCCCACTGGGTATGCGGCAGGGTCCTCTCTCTCTCATCCCTCTGACCAGAGGACAGTCACCCAGGCTTGAGAAATACTCCCTTCATCGTCCCTTCCCCCAGAGGGACAGACACAGGAAGGTCTTTCTGGCATTGTGGTAACATTTATTCTGAGTAAAGGACAGGCCTCCTCTCCTCTGACCTGTGGTGGGCCTAAGGAGGGAAGCCCAGGTCTGGGTGTGTAGGCTGAGGCCTCACCCATGTGCAAGTGGGGACTCCTAGGCCTCCATTAGTGCATAAAGTGAACGAAGCAACTGCCCTCTCCAGGGCCTCTTGGGGACAAGAGAGGCCTGCATAGCCAGGAGCCAGCCTGGCCTAGCTCCGTAGGCAGGAAGCAAGGGCAGGGGGTGCGTGGGGTGGGAGGCAGTGCCTGGCCCCCAGGCTGAAGCCCACACAGGCCTGCCACTTGGCCCTGGTTTGCTCCTATATCCCAGGGGGACGTGGCTGAGCAAAGACTCAGGACTCAGTGCTGGGGCCCATGCTGGCTTCCCTAGCACTCACCTCTCCAATCCCAGTACAGAAGCTTCATTTGAAATAGACATTGAGATGTGGGGACTGCATGAATGCATGTCTAGTGTGTGCACATACAGATACACATAGAGAAAGTAATAGTGTTTTGCCCTTATCCAGCACTTGTTACTAAGAGTGCTGACAAACAAGAATCATTGGCCCCACTCTACAGAAGGGGGAAATCGAGGCACAGGAGGTTTAAGTAACTTGCTCCTGGTCGTGCGCAGAGTGCTGCCTCCAGGCCCAGGTTCTCAAGGGGAGGTCCCAGCTTGTCCTCCTGGTCTTTCAGTTCCTGGCCCCTCACGGGACAAGGCCCAGGAGCAGAGCCAGCCATGGGGGCAGGAGGCAAAGTCAGAGAAACCTGCACTTCCAGTCCGGTCACCCGGTCAGGTGGTGGGCTCTGGAGTCGAAAATTCAGGTTCCCAAGAGGAATTTCCATACATGAACCAACTGTTATGCCTGGTTTAGAAGCCTAAGAAGGGCACAGAAGAGATCCCAAGTGACACCAACACACAAAATCATGGCTGTGCCAACTTGCAAGGCACCCAAGTTCAAAACACCCTTTTCATCCACTTCAAGACCTCCTCTGAGTAGGGCGCCTTTTCCAGTGTCCCACCTCGAGTGGACTCAAAATCAGGAGACCCACAAAACTGGAGTTCAAGAAGAAAAGGAAGGTTCAGCCTTTTCATTTTCTTTAAAAACCACTGGTTAAAAGTGAGAATTTTACAACCAAAAGAATATAAAACATTAAAGACTCAAAGGAACATTTTGGTCCGGGCAGCAAGAAGAGCACTGTAGCCTCCTTAGCTGCATTAGAGGGAGTGGTTCTGGATTGGCCTCTGGGCAGGTGACAGAGTCACCATCTCCTGCAAGCCCAAGGGGTGGCCTGACTCTGGTGGGTCTGGTACCATCTACCCTAGAGTCCCTACTCTCAGGAAAAGCTGGGGTCTTGCAGGGCTCGGGGAGTCTGGGAGCACCTGCCTCCTCCTTGGGTCCCCATGGTCCTCCATGACGAGGCCCCTGGCCCACTAACCCAGGCATGCATCAGCAGAGGAGGCAGGAAAATACTCCTTACTCACCCCCACGGCCCCCACCCTCTGGGAACCTGAAACCAGGGGCTGGGAATGAAATCAGAACCTGGAATGAGCAGGCAGCTGCAGCAACTGCACATGCCTCTGAGAGGACCTGAGGACAGAGGCGAGGCCCAAGGCAGAGGCCAGGGAGGCCCCCGCTTCACCTCAGAGCCTCAAGGGTGTCATTTATTCATTTGGCAAATCTCTGTTGAATGAATAAATGGATGGGCAAGTGGACAGGATTACAGAATGAACAAATGTCACCTGCATGTTTACCCATTTCACGCCTGAGCAGGAACCCAGGAGCCAGTTCTTACAAGGTGGCAGAAAACCAGGTGTAAGTGATAGGGAAAGTGAGTTCTGGGAGACTCAAGGTGGGCTTGGGATGCAGGGACAAGAATGGAGCTTGGGAACATGGTAGTATGTGTGTAAACAAGTGACATCTTCTTGGCATGCCTCAGCAGACAGCACAGCCTTGGCAAAGTGTTTTCACGGATAGAGTCCCTTAACAGTGGTGACACTGGGGTGGGGCTATTTTAGATCTCAAAAAAAAAAAAAAAAAAAAATGCCCCCATAAGAAGGGAATGTTTGGGGGCCTTCAGGATACTGAGGCTCAGAGTGCGGGCAGAGACTTCCCAAGGTCACAGAGCAAGTCAGTGGAAGACTGGGAAAAAGACCCCAGCATCTTCGGTCTCAGACTAGTCCTAGGCCTGGTGGGGACATGCAGATGGTAGTGAGAACTGCCAGAGCCAGGTAGCTCGGCAGTGTCAGACAGCCATGAGGGAGGCACTGCTGAAGACACGGACACCAATAGTGCCTGGGAGGTCACTGGACTGCCGGCTATTCCGGTCCCGGAGATGGAGGGTGTGCAGGGCCTGGAGGTCATCTGGGTCAGCCTTCAGGTGCACCTGGCCCAGAAACTCATCCTTCAGGATTCGGTGGTTCCAGATCTGGAAGGAGAGAGAAGATTGTGAAAGGCCAGGAATTAAGATCTGTGGGGCTACTAGGGGGTAGGGGTAGCAGGGCCTTGAACCTGCTTCCCACTGTGCAAGCCTGGCTGAGGAAGAGGAAGCCTGGATTATCTGCCTCCCTGTGAAATCTGGACAAGGTCATGCCCCTCCCAGAGCCTCAGGTACCCCATCAGTCAAAGCTCTTTCCATTTATATAGCTAAATCTGTTATTATTAGCTCTGCTATTGACCTTGGGTAAACTTGGACAAGTGAAATGCCTCCTGCCCTAGTTTCTCCATCTTTTATGAGGGTTGGACCAACTGCCCCTAGGGGTCCTTCCAGCCCCGATATCTATGAGTCTGTGATTTGATCCAGTGAGACCCAGTGTTAAGGGAAACTAGAAAAGCTACAGTGGCTCTCCCGGGGTACTTGAGTGTTTACAGATGATTTTTCACCCAGCAAGACAATGACCAAGGCCTGGGGGACAGAGAGATTTCCTAGTGAGCACAAATCACTGTCTACCAGCCACCCTGGGCTGGGAGAAGGAAGAAAATGCCCAAGCACACTGGCTTTCTGAGCCCTGCTCAAGGCACTTAAGGGTACAACCATATCCACCACATCCCATCTCAGTGGAATATTTCTGGTGGATCCATTGGCTTTGGGTGAAGTCAGCAGAAATGACCACAGAGAGTCTCCCAAGCCAGGAGCCTGGCCCTGCTGGTCCAGAATCATGCTGGCTAACCAATATTCCCACCCATAGAAACGCAGACAAGAGAATTCCCAAGGCCACCTCAGGGGTCAGAGGGGACAGCCAGAAGCCAGCATGCTTAGGTCCCCATGAAAGGCTCTTGCCCCCTGGTCCCTGACCCTCTGAGTGAGGAAGCCTCAGGCTGCGGGCCCTTCGGACAGGTGGCCTCACCTGGACAGTAATGGGCTGGCCCGGCTTCTTGCGGTAGAAGACACCTTTGATGTCATACTCAGGTGTAGAGGTGCCCTTCTGCACGGCCGAGCGGACTTTGTCCCCCTCACACTTGATAATCACGTAAGAGTCTGCCCCTAGAGAGTAGGGGTGGAAGATGGGGAAAGGCTGGGCAGAAGCAGAGCCCAGACGGGACAGAGAGCTGGGGGGCAAGATGCCCACCGGAGCTCAGTTACTCAGAAGGGAAGACTGGAGCCTGACCCACTTTAGGGCCCCTTAACTTCCAAGATGGCAGCCCTGCAGGGCACACTGGTCATCTCCAGCCTTCAGGCCTTACCCATGCTCTTCCCTCACCCAGAGTACCCTTCTCCCCAACCCTCTGTAAAATCAGGCTTTATACCTTAAGATGTCCTCAACTTAGAAAAAGCCACCTTCCCCAGGAAAACTTCCTAGACCCTCCCTCCCAGCTGTCTGTTCCTGTATCTGGCTGCCCCACCCCAGTGGGAGCACTATGATAGAAGGAGGAAGACCTGCTTCTCTCTGTGGATGGCTGGGCATACAGCTGAAGTCAGGAAAAGATGGCTGACCTGCTAAGTGAGAGAAGAGCTCTCGAGGCTGGCAGGGACAGGCATGGGGACAAGCAAGACAGAGGGCTTTCTCTGTAAGAGCTCACCTGTTGGGGAGTCCTTGAGGCCAACAGCCCTCAGGACATGCACTTGGGTCACCTGCTTGGGGTAGCCACACAGGGAGCTCCAGCAGGTGCGGGGAGGCTCATCCAGGCGCAGTTCCCTGTTATGAGGCGGGAGAGCCAGGTGGGCAGTGATGCAGGAATACCAGGGCGACAGAAGGTGAGACAAAGTTTCAAGAAGTAGAGGGGAAAGAGGAGCAGTATTTAGCCCAGATATTTATTTAGTCCTGGGCACATCTCCATGGGCAGTCCCCAACCACCTAACTCCCACAAGGTTCTCAACTTCTTTATCCCTAGCAAGGGTACCCTTTCTTCCCCCAAAGGAAAGTAATTTACTGAGCACCTGCCAGGTACTGCAGGGATACTGGTGGCCCAGCCCCTCGCATCCCCCACAGGTGGAGGAGAACCGCCAGTACCGCATGCACAGCCTGCAGCATAGTTGCTGTTTGCCAAAACCCTGGCAAACAGCAACTATTATCACGCCCACGATACAGATTAGAAAGCAGCAGCCTTATCCAGGTGAAAGACTTGCCCATGTAGCTGGGAAGTGGTGGACCCAGGGCCACCTGGCTCTACCACACCACAAGCTGCCTCCTGGGTCTGGCATGTGGGCAGGGCTCACTCATCCTTCTGGAGACACTGAGTCTAGGCTGCATACCAAGGTGGGGAAGCAGTGTGGGACCTACAGGGTCTGCACCCCAGCAAAGACAGGGATGATTTCAGCAGTCTTCTGGACCATGGGACAGGGGATTGTGGTGACAAGACCATGACCCCGGCATCAGACAGGCTGGGTGGCCCAGCCCGCCTCCACCACTAGCTGCACGATCCTGGAAAACCCATCCAACCTAATCCCTTCTTCTCATCCCTAAAGTGGAAGGGTCAGGCCTTTCACTCACGGGTGCGAGAAAATCAAATGAGATGAGTGAAAGCTTTGTAAACTGTGGAGTGCAGTGCACATACGGGAAGCATAGACATTGCCAGAGATGCTGGGACCAGGGAACAGGAGAGAGAGGAAGGAGATGGCACTGGTGGCCTCTGGGCAGCTGAAAGCTCCCTTCCTCGGGCACACACTGACCATCTCTGGGGCTCAGGGTCCAGGTCAGCCCATTGTGGACATCCCCTCCCTATCCTTCCCAGTCCCCACGCACCGGCAGTTGGAGGGCACATCAGTGAAGACTCGGAGCAAGAACTCGCCAGTGTGGCCTGGCTCAAAGGTGGTGGGGATGATGACATAGCGGCCCTCAGGCTGGTCGGTGCGCAGGAAGACACTGCGGGAGTTGATGTAGATGGAGCTGGCGGCCTTGTGCTGCAGGCTGTGCATGCGGTACTGGCGGTTCTCCTCCACCTGTGGGGGATGCGAGGGGCTGGGCCACCAGAGCCCCCACCACACCACCGCGAAAGGGGCGAGAGAATCCCTTTACATGAAGCATTCAGAATAGGCAGATCTTTAGAGACAGCAGTGGCTTAGTGTTTGCCTAGGGCCAAGGGAGGGGTTGATGAGAGTAGGTGGGGGAGGCTGAGGGAGTGGGTTTCTTTTGGGGGTGATGAAATCCTCTAAAACTGATTGTGGTAATGGTTGTACAACCCTGTGACTACCCTAAAAATCAACAGGTTGTACATTTTCGATGGAAAAATTGTATAGTCTGTGAAGTATATCTCAATAAACGCTATTTAAAAAGTAGGGTTGCCATAGGAAGCCCCTGTGCCCACAGGGTTTCTGTCACAAAAGAACCAAGTATCAGGATCATCCAGAATCACAGCCTGTGTCCATGCTAGGTCATGCTAGACAATCCTGAAAGTAAATGCCATGATAGTGAAGTGGCACTAGTGAAGATCATGACATGCCAAAGTCACAACAGAGTGTCACATGTCAATACACAATGAATGCACCAGCTCAAATTCCCATGACATGATCAAGCACATCAAATGCCAGGAACTAAGCATGGATCAAGCCCTTGGCATATCCTGTGGCTTTATTAAGCTCTTACGGCCTGACCAGAATGTAGGAACCTGCTATGTGGACTCTCACCACATACTGGACATCTCAACATATAGAAGGCCTCAGGTTCCAGACCAGGGGAGTGGCTGGGTCAGCATGCCTGGCTCTGCCCAAGGAGGCCTCCTCCCTATGCCCAGCAAGGCCTCCCTCCAATGCAGGGAGGCTTCAGGAGCTGCCAGAGGCCCTGAGCCCTGAGGCAAAAGCCAGTGGGGCCCAGAAGACAGCCAGGACTTCTCAGACCTCTGCCCTAACCACCAGCTATCCTCCCCTTCCTCATCCATTGAACAGCCCTGGCTATGGGTCTTGGGTAGAAAGAAGTCAGGCTGAGAACTTCCACAGAAGCCAGTCCCAGGCAGGCTGGGTCCTCTATGGCTATTCCAGACAGGGCCCATAGCATCAGCACAATGTTAGCCATGATGACCAGGGCACTGGACTGATGGCAGTGACTAACGTGTTCTAGAGTGTTCTCTAGGCACAAGCAGACCAAACTCCAGCTCCCTTGCTATCCTCACTCACAGCAGAAGCGCTAGCTGACCCACCTTGTAGATGTCAAAGCCAATGGCCAGGTTCTCGCCCTTGCCCTCCCGGCGGGTAGAGCGCTTCGGCTGCTGCTGGATGCAGATGAGCACTTCATCTTCTGGCTTCTTGACATCAAAAATGTACTGCAGAAATGGCCAAGGAAAGAGAGAGACACTACAGTGAGACCGTGCCAAAGATGGGGGGCTGGCTCCCAGAGAAGCGTGGACTCTGGAACTTGAGCCAGGCACCCAAGAGGCTTGAACGCCCTCTGTGGGCCTCAGCCCCTCCTCTGTGAAATGGACCCAGCAGAGTGTACAATGGCGACCCTGTATGAGGCTGGGAAAGCTCTGTGAGACAGTGGATATGCAGCTCAGAGCCTGCACACAAATGGTGCTCAACAAAGGCGCATCAAGCATGAAGACTAAGCTGCTGCGCGGGTCGTATCTGAGGAAGCTACAGGGCAGGAGTCATGGCGGGGGAGCCCCATGTGGCCAAGTCCGCAGGAGGGACAGAAGTACTGGGCAGAAACAAGGGGTTAAGTCCCTAGGTCAGCCTCTAAATGTTCTTTAAGTCAGGACAAGACACTCATGAGTCTCTCAGCCTGCACTTTCCTTATTTTTACCATCTGCTGGTTCCACTGTAAGGCTGGGGGCCTTCATGACCCCTGGGCAGAACCAATGTGCCCATCTAATCCCCTCTGTACAGATGGGTTTGCTGAGGCCCAGGAAGGGATAGGGATATACCAAAGGTCACGCAGGCGTCCCTGACAAGACAGTGGCAGGGCCCCCACAGCGGTTGCAGGACAGAGTAGGGTCCCTGAGAACGCCCACCTGTGGATTCTGGAAGAAGGTCTCTTTGTGGTTGATGCAGCCCCCACTGCGGTTCTGTTGTGGGTCCTCGTGCCGTGTCCAGGCGCCGCGTAGCCGGGCCTCCTCCCACGTCTTATGGATGCTCAAGTAGGACGTGTTGATCAGGCGGCACTGGATGATGTCGGTGAAGTACTGGCACAGGTCCTCGAAGGTCATCCTGGGCATGGGAAGGGGCTGAGCCAGTTGCTCCCCTGGGCCCAGGCCCACCAGCCTGCGGGCTCCGCACACTCTGCACGCATGCCCACACAGGAGCACGGGTGTGGCGTGCCAGACCCGTAACTGCTCTTTTGGCCTCAGCTTCTTCCTTTGTAAAATGGGGGTGAATCTAACAATAGCTTCCTACCTCGCAAAGCTAGTGCAGGGATTAATAATGCGATTAAAGCTCATAGTACAACTTTCATCAGACGGCCAGTTGGCAAAGGTTGCTGTTATGCTTATTAATAACGAATGTTTGCTGCCCTCTACAGTTTATAAAGCATGCTTCTATCTGCCAAGACTGAGATGAGGCCTGAATCAGCTGGTGGCAGGAATCCTACTGTGAGCATGCTACAGTGGCCAGGGCATCACTGTGGTCACATGCTCTGTGCACAGCTCCAGGGGCCTGGGCGGGGCAGGGGAAGTGTATTGAGTGTGAACAAGTATGAGAAAGGCCGTATAAAGAAGCCCTTTCTAGAGAGGGGTTTTGCTGCCCTAAGCCAGACTGGCAAAGAGAATCTCGCGCACAGGCCCAGACCAGAAGGCCCGAGAGGCCACCTACAGCGGCTCCACTAATGCCTGCAGGAGAGGTGCTCCATGGGGCAACAGGAACACTGCCATCTGCCTGTGCCCTGCCTGAGGACCCTCATGGCCTCTAGCACACCCTGGATGCCCCGTACCACTCTAGGAAATAGCTGAGTTTCCATATCAAGTATTCTGCTTAAGAAAGACTCTGAGCCTGGCCCACTGTCAGGACCAAATGCAGGTTGGATAACTGTAGGAGTGACTGGTGGTCTCCTGAATCTGGGCTGCTACCATCTCCCCAGCCTACCCCCACCCATGTTCTTCCTAAGTTCCCCTCTCTTCTGTGAACTTACTCTTCCCAAAAACCCAGCTGTGCTTTCTCACCTCTGGGCCAGGTCACTCTTTGCTCACCAAGGCTATTCTGCACCCCAAGTCGCAGTTCTTCCATGCACCTTTCCCCTTCCTGTCTTAGAAATCAGGCTACCAGCAGGCCCCTGCCCTCTGGTCAATCCCCCTACCTTCTGGCATCCTGGCCAGCCCGCCAAGGTCTCAGCTTGGGTGCCAGAGCAGCCCAAGTCCCCTCAGGTGGGTACAGAACAATGTGGGAATGAAAGGGCCCATCATGGCCCAACTAATTTTACAGAGGAGGAAATAAAGTCCCAGAGGATGGTGTGACTTGTCCAAGGACAAACAGCAAGTTGAGGACGGGGCCTGTGCTAGAGTCCTGGCTCCTAACTCCCACCCAACATTCCCTGCCAGGGAGACGCCCCTGGACACCCAGGGCACACACACTCACCAGAACTCGCCGTCGTCCTCCACAGTCACACCCAACTTCTCCCGCTCACTCTTGCTCACTTTCTGCCATTCCTCTGAGCTGGAATGTGAATGCCAGGAAGAGAGAGGGAGCCATCTAAGAGGAGTGGACCCACCAAGACACCCAGCAATGGCAAGGAGGCAGGCAGGGTGGTTTAGCACCAGGCCTCCAGCAGGGCAGTGTGGCTAGGGATACCCAGGGCCACACCCAGGCCCTCTCCATAAACCCCATCAGCCCCTTCTCACAGGGAACCATGGGCTGCCACCATGCCAGGGCCCAGATGGGCTGAAGGCAGAGCTGCAGGCTGTGGGCGAGGAGGCACACTCCCAGTGGAGGGGGCTCCTTCACTGGGCACCTGGGCTCTATGCCTCTCCTGGCCTCACCAGGGCCATGAGCTTAGCTTGCTCCCATTCACTCGCTGCAGTGGCCTTCTTCCCTGTTCCCTCCCTGACTCACTCACCAGACTGGTCTCTTTGTCCCCCATAGGTCAGTGCATCCTATACACCTACTCAAAAGTAAGTCCCTTTCTCTTTTCCCAATGTCAGCCTGTCCACAGATCCTTCAAGGCCCCGCCCCAGGCCCACCTCCTCCAAGAAGCCCACCCCATCTTTGTCCATGCACTTGGGCCTTGTGCCTGCACCCCTGTCCCCAGGCCTCACGTGTCACTCCAGGGCCCGTTCCACTCCCGCTCTCCCCAGGGGTTGCGAAGGCGGATCATGTCCAGCTTCTCTGACTTGAAGAAAGCTAGTAGGCCATGGCCCAGGCGCACCTTGCGCACATCAGTGACGGCGTATGCATGGCCCTTCACCAGGCCACAAGCCAGGCGGGCCTCCATGTCCGCCGCTGTCATTGCCTATGGGAAGACACAATGCCCAGTGAGGCAGGGCCACATTGGAACCCACACCTGGTGGGACTCAGGTTGGAGATAAGCCAGGGGGCCACACCACCTCCAGGCCAGGATGGGGACTGCGGCCCTACATGAGGGCGAGTCCTTGCTCTGCCATGATTAGAACAGTGATGTACACACAGACCATTACTAACCCCACAGGGGCAGCAGTCTGCAATAAAGGAAGGCACCTGCTGGGGCTCAGCCTGGGGTGTGCTGGAACTGGTTGCTAAGCACCGGGAGCTAGAAATCAACCATGGTGGGGGTGTTTATACCACAGAAGTCAGCAAATTCTATAATGATGGACTTTTTATTTCCCCAGAAAGCCAGTTTCTCAGCATACCACATGATCTGTTAAACTTGGGCTCAAATTCTGCCTTCACCAAGCTCCAGCTTTCTCATCCCAAGCACAAGATGTCAGGAAAATCAGGCTCCTCCTGAAACACCCAGCAGGGCTCCCTGCCCTTTCCCAGGGGCTCTCAGCTGCATAGACACAACCCAAGGGGGTCAGAAAAAGAGGCTGGGCTTGAATGGTGTGAGAAAGGCATTTGGCAACGTAGGGGTCAGGATAGGGGCCTTCAGCTTGTATTACCCAGCACTGAGGAGGGAGTTGCACCTTCCAATTTCTCACCCCCCCACGAGACTGAGGGTCGGGCTTTAAGAGCTGACTGGGCATGGGTTTGGCCTGGTACATCACAGCCACCTCCCATCCTGGTCAGATGAGTGAAGGGAAGGGGCCACCCTGGGACCTGCCTGTGTTCTCACCTTGATGGAGGCACTGATGAGACCTCCCCGGCTATGCACCTTTAACACACGCTCAAAGAGCTGGTTCCTCTTGTTCTCATCATTGACAAAGTCACCCTCGGTCAGGTCGATGGGTTCGGAAACACCACCGGTGAAGTCCACCAGAGCATCTGCCGTGTTGCCTCCATCCAGGGCCTGGTAGCAGCCTGCCAGCCTGGAGAGGAGCAATGTGGAAAGAATTCCCAGCTCACGCTTTCCAGCAGGTCTGAATTCTTCGCCTTACAGGGATGATTTTTGAAACCAGAGAGGTCAAACAAACTGCTAAGGTCACACAGCAGGCCACAGCAAAGCCAAAACTAGAACCCAGGTCTTGATTCCTGGGCCAATATTTGTTCCACTAAAAATACTGTCTTTTTCTTTTTTTTTTTTTTTTTAAACACACCATCTTATGGCTCACATTGTCCTAAGCCTTAGCAGCTCTACCTTTGTAAACTAAACGTCCAAAAATACAGCAATGTTTTCAAAAGCGTTAGCTCATATTTCTTTTACACACTAATATTGGATAAGTAACATGATTTATAATGATGTAAACGCAGAAGTACCCAAAATGTTTAGCAATAGAGAACTGGTTTGTAAAACTCGTGCTGTATCTACCCTCAGCACACTAAGCAGCCATGGGGGAAATCACTGGAAAAGCATCCCTGCAGTGGTGGGAAAATGCTAGTGAGGGCTTATCATGTTTGAAAAAGCAACATGGTCAGAATCCAAGTATGTTTAAATAATTCATTTAAAATATTTATTAAGCATCTACCATGTGTGACATACACGATGCTGGGTACACAGTACAGGCTTCTTATTTAAATGAGCAGGAAAAGGCCTGCGGTGATCAAGGCATAGTGCTGAATGCAAATGAGAGAGGCGGAGTAGGAGATAGAGCACTACATGCTCTGTGGAAAATACATGCCCACAGCATAGCAACCCAGGTTTTGTAAAGTTACCTACAAATAAAAATGCATCAGAGATGTTAAGAGAGTTGCCAGTGGCGGGAGAGGCTGAGTACAGAGCAGGGGTAGGGCCTTGAGCCCTCACGAGCCAAGCTGTTCACTGACAGTGAAGGAGCCCCACAAAGTTGGATGGCCCAAAACATGGCAGGGGAAAACTGGGGGCTGGAAGAATTGCAAGATATGGGAGACTTTCGTTAGCTTCTTCATGGTTTTCTATACTTTCTGGATTTGCTAGGATAAGCATGTATTTATAACTTAAAAAGCAAATAATGTAAAAAACAAAGCATAAAACGGTGCAGCCACTATGGAAAACAGTTTGGCAGTTCATCAAAAGCCAATCCATGCCAATCCATGCATAGGTGTCTATTAAAAAGAACTGAAAGTAGAGACTCAGACATTTGCACACGTTTGTGTAGTATTATTCACAATAGCCAAAAGGTGGAAGCAACTCGGGTGTCATCAACAGATGACTGGATAAACAAACTAGGATATACACGTACAGATATACATATACATATCCGTACAGTGGAATACTGTTCATATAAAGAGGAATGAAATTTTAGTGTACATTATAACAAGGATGGACCTTGAAAGCATAATGCTAAGTTAACATCCTTCCCCTTATTCCACTTACATGAATAAGTATGACTTATATGACCTAGAATAGACAAATTCATAGAAAGGAGAATGGAGGTCCCCAGGAGCTTGGGAGAGGGGGGTGGTCACTGTTTAATGTGCACAGAGCTCCTACTGGGAATGATGAAAAAGTTCTGGGTGTAGATGGTGGTGATGGCCCACAGCAGTGTGAATGAAATCAATGCCACTGAACTGTAACTTACACATAGCTAAAATGAGAAATATTATGTCTTATATATTTCATTATAATAAAACTTTAAAAAGAAAAACAGCAAAAAACAGGTGGCGCCTGTAGCTCAAGAAGTAGGGCGCTGGCCCCATAGACTGGAGGTGGCAGGTTCAAACCCAGCCGCGGCCAAAAACTGCACCAAAAAACAAACAAACAAAACAAACAAACAAAAAAACCCTAAACTTACACTTAAACCTCATTGTCTGGGTGGCGCCTGTGGCTCAAAGGGGTAGGGCGCTAACCTAATATGCCAGAGGTCGCGGGTTCAAACTCAGCCCCGGCCAAAAACTGCTAAAAAAAAAAACAAAAAAAACACACACAGCAAAAAACAAAAAATCTATAGTCCCAGCTATTTGGGAGCCTAAGGCAAGAGGATTGCTTGAGCCCAAGAGTTTGAAGTTGCTGTGAGCCATGACCCCACAGCACTCAACCCAGGGTGACAGAATGAGACCCTACCTCAAAAAAAAAAGAAATTAGTGAATATGACGCTCTCAAAATAATCAGCTGTTCTAAAAAAACAAAAAACAAAACACAAGGCCCCCTGGCTCAGGAGAAGAGGAATCTACACCAAGGGCAGTGGCAGCTCAGTGGCGTCCAGGGGGCCCTGGCTACCTGCAGGACTAGTGTCTGGGCCTCCATCTTCCATATGAAGTAACCATCCCTCCCTTCCTGGAGTCCAGGCCGCCACCCCACCCAGCATCAGCTCGGAGGGTTATGCCCTTGGGCCTGCGCTCTGAGCGCACTGTGTGTCTTGAGCAGCCCTTCGCTTTTCTGTGCCGGGGGTGCTGGCTAAAGGAACACCACGCGGAGCCCATCACTGCCACCCTCCCCTGCCCGCTGCCGGCACCTACTTGGCATAGGCCTTCTCCACCAGAGCACACCAGAACTCGTTGCGGGAGTTGGAGTGGCAGTAGATGAGCTGGTTGTTGACCGTGGGCAGCCGGTCATCGATGACCACGTCCACCCACTCCCCAAAGCGCCAGAAGTGGAAGTGAAAGATGCCTGCGTAGGCGTCCGGCTTCTCGGGGTCCCACTCCTGCTCTTTCCAGTCTGGGATGACCTGAGTTGGGGGAGCAGGGGCAGGATGGGGACACAGTGAAGGGTACATCTGGCTTCCTAAGGAAATGGAGTACACACCTCCAGGGAATCAGAGCAGAAGGGAATACTGGTTTCAAGTCCCATTTCTGCCACAAACCAGTGTTGGATGAGTCCTCATCTCAGGGCCTCAGGTTCCCCATCTCTGCCAGGATTGGAGATCTCTTCCTTAGGCTCCCTTCAGCTGTGTCCTTCTAAGATTCTGCCTCCTGCATCCTCCCCTGAGACATCTATCCATATCCACCACAAGTTTCTTCCTGCTGAACGGTGCCACCTTCACCCACCTCAGCCCATGCCAGAAGCTGGAGGCCACCCTGGCCTCGTCACTTGCCCTCTGTCCATCCAGTCAGACGGATCTGAGCTACATTCTCCCGAAACCGTCTCCTCCTCTGCATCCCCCTGGTACCACTCTGGCCCAATCCCCCATCTCCTTGCCCTGGGACACTGCAACAGCATCTGCGGCTACCTCTGCCCTTGCCCCACATAGCAGCAAACTAGCCTGACTCTGTCACCTCCCTAGAAAATAAGGCCCAAACCTAATGGGCTTTCCCAGCCTTATTTCTCTACCTCCCCTACACCAGCCCCCACCTGCTCCTCTCTGCTCCACGGTTTCTCTGGTCAGGAACTCCACACCTGCTCTTCCTCCTCTTCTTCACCCAGCTAACTTCCCTTCATCCTTCAGTGTCAATCCTCCTCCTCTAGACAGCCCTCCCTGACTCTTCAAAGTGGGCCCCTGGACTCTCTAATCTGAGACACTTAGCTTACTGAGTTATAATTAATAGCTGTGTGACACTGACCTCAACATCTGATATCACGGGAATGTCAGTTCTTGGTCACTGCTATACACCCAACACCCAGCCCAGGCCTTACCTCTGGCCCAGACAGTATGCTTAGCAAACACATGTTGACCGAACAAATTCACAGGTATTATTTGGACTCCAATAATATTTATTATTTATGAAGCACCTTGGCAATGCCAGGTCCTATGCCTGTGACAGTCATGGATTATCTCCATTTAATTCTTACAATCACCCCATGAGTAGATTGTTACTGTCCATCTCTACTTTACAGATGACAAAACTGAGGCTCAAGGAGGGCACATAACTTGTCCAGGAACACATAGCTACAAAATATACTTATTCTTTGGAGCCGGGATTCAAACCCAGGTCTGCCCAGCCACACATTGGGCACTGGGGACCCAGATGAATCACATAGTCCCTGACGTCAAGAGGCTCCCAGCCTAGTGAGAGAGGAAGACACAGAGGCAAAGTGCTGAGGCTGACACAGGCACATGCAGGGAGGTGGGAGGAAGGGTGTGGTGGGCTCTACACGGGAGGCCAGCAGTGGCACCCTGAGAACTGGCAGAGGGCAACCCCCAGGCAGATGAGGACAAAGAGAGGCAACCTGAGAAGCAGGAGGTGGACAGGGCAGGGTAAACGCCTCACCCTGACGAGTCATGCTGGGCCTCTGGGCGAGGGACCAAGTGGGGCTGAGCCCCATCCAGACCACAATCACCTCCTGCTAGAAGAAAACCTCCCACATATAAGGGCTGGGCACCCAGGTTTCAGTCAGAGGGGCTGAAGAGACTCCAGGAGGCCTGCCCATCCTGAGCACACAGACTTCAGCCAGACGCCACAGTCACTTCCCACCCCCAACACTCATTAAGGATGCTTCTGTTTATATACCTCTTACTATAAAAGGGATGTTGGCAAAGGAAAATGCTCCCTAGTGGGACATCTGAGACCAAGAAAATGAAAACGCTAACCACAGGGAGAGGCACTGCCTCCAGTAATGGAGCCCTGTGAGGTGAGAGGCCAGGCTGCTACTGTTACTGTTTCATCCTAAGCCTCACTGAAAGCTTTTGCAGCAACAATATAAGAAGTCACTAGCGGAAGGCTTCCCAGGGGCCCAGGTGACAAAGGCAGAATTCAAATCCATGGCTTCCCAGCTGAGCACCGTGTCTAGAACCCAGCAAGGGCTCAGGACTGGCTGGTTCCTTTCCCTGACCTCCTTATCATCCTTTTCAGTCATGTCCATGTCTGTGTCCTTTCTCAGTAATGATGACCAGCCAGCCTCTGCCCTGACTCCTCGTGCTCTCTCCCTACTTTTCTGTCAGGACAGAAAGCAGTACCAAAAATGGGCCACATGCAGGGTGGGGGTTGCTGTCCCCACTGCACAGGAGAGAAGGCTGAGGTCCTCAGAGAAGCAAGCAGCTTCCCAAGAGCACAGAGCAACAGGGAGTCCTAAGCTGAGAACATGGGCCTGGCCACTGCCCCCCACCCTGCCCTGCTCTGAATGCTCTGAGCTGCGCAGGAGGGAGACGGGACAGCCCTGGCCGGGTGCTGGGAGGTGCTGCTGGGGCCTCAGGAGGATCATTAGCCAAACTCAGGGCACAAGAAGTAGCTAATGAGGCTCCAGGGCCTGGATGCAGAGTCAGGGGTCCTCAAGGGCCTTAATTTGCCCTCCTATATCATAGCCATGGGAGCTGGCACGGGGTGGGCTCTATGCCAGCCTTCTTGCCTCTCATCCCCTCTGCCGCCAGCCACAGGTGCACACCTACCAAAAAACCCTCCAAACCATATCTGGGCATGCCATCGAGGAAGCCATCACAGGCTCCCAGGGCCAGGACAAAAGATTCAGGGACCAGCATCAATAAGAATAATAACTGCAATGGATTAAAACACATCAAGTATATTCAAAGTCATGGACCAAAATGATACTTAACAAAAACTCTTTGCCACTATTGGAGGAAGGTTTTTCAACTCAAGTTTTTGAAACTGGGAAACTGAAAAAATCAAGCATTTGTCTTGATTCTTTTGTATACCAACTGTCCCACAGGGTAATCAAATAGCAGATGAAAGGAAGTCTTTATCTGAAATAGAATTCCAGCCAATACAGGAAGAAGAAACGATTAACATTAGACCAACACCATTTTGTAACCACTGAAGAATTAATGGATTTAGTCAATGATCACCAGTGACTTTCAACATCAGAAAAGAGAGGTACCAGAGACAACTACATGCCTCCTGAACAGTCATGTCAAAAAACATTTGTACCTAAACCACATCAACCCTCTAGAGCTAAATCCTATTTTATAGCAAATGTAAGGGACAAAGAATGTGTTAAATGCCACCAACAGAATGCAGGCAACAAAATCCAGACAATGGTCAACCCCACAGAACAAACAACCCACTTTCTTCCATAAATAAGTTGGAAAAAAAAAAAAAAAAAAGATGAAAGAGCAATTCACCTATTACTACAATAGTGGACTTTTATTTGGATCTCATTCAAATAAGCAAACCGTAAAGTGTATGTATATTTATGACAAATGGGAAATCAGAACACTTATCGCCTATTTGATATTAGGGAATGACTTTAAAATGTTACAGTTATACACTGGTAATGTGGTTATTTTGTTTGTTTTTTATTGAATCCTTGTCTTTCAGAGATGCAGACAGAAATATTTACTTACAGACATGATACTCTGTCTGGAGGACAAGATTGGCCATGAGTCAACAACTGTTGACCCCAAGGGCTGGATACAAGGAGCTCATTACCTTGCACTCTCCCCTTGTGCTGCTGTGACTGAAATGCTCATCACCACGGACCCACAGCCTGGTCTGGCAGCTCTCAGCCTTTGGGACTCACAGGAACCTACCACGATCAGTAAACACCCATGATGCTTCACGCCACCTCAACTCTGCACATACATGGCTCGCTCTGCCCACATCCCTTTCCCTCACCCCTCGGGGGCTGGCTGAGCAGCTGCTCTCAGGGGCCTCCCTGCCAAGCTCCCTGCCCCAGGTACTGTCAGGCAGCACCTTCTCTTTTCCCTGATCACTGGAGAAGTTCCTGGATGGGGGATAAATTGGACTCATCCTCAGATCCCAGCATGCAGCCCTGAGCCTTCCCCAGCTCCAAAGCTGGCTGGAGTCATTCTGGGAGGAAAATAGCCAATGCGGGCCACAGTATGGCTCCTAACTGGCCCGTGACCTATACTCAATACCACAAGACCAGCTGCAGTGGGTGGAAGGAACTTAAGTGTCAACTGAGCCACCTCTCTGAGCCTCAGTTTTCTCATCTACGTACCCCGCCTCCAGGACTTGCACATGGCAGGGACCATCCGTGCTGGTACATGGAGTACATGTGTGTGCATTCACACAACAGTCTGAAAACCCTGGGGTTGGGTGTGAGCTGAGTTGACCTGATAAAAATCTTTCCCAAGAGGAGGAAGGAAAATCTCAGAAGGTACTTGGCTTGCTTACTAGGGCTGACCTGGTAGCAACGCAAGGATGGTGTGGGGTCTGGAGCCTCCTTCACACCCACCCATCACAGAACAGGCCCAGAAACCTCAGGGGCCCCCTCACGGGCACATCTTAGCACCCCTAGTCTCCCTGGCTCTTGGGGTTACCCTGGGGACTGCCACCTGTACCCCAGTGGCTTGAGCTCAAATGGGGCAGTGGCAGACAGGACTCTACCCAGCTGCAACAGAGAAGGGGACAGCCCTGCTCAGTACCTGTGTGTTCGTGTAAGTCCATGTGTGGATGTGGGGGATGGGGAGTAAACTTTCGGATTTCTGTCTGGGAACCCAGCTGGGCCAGCGCAGAACATTTCTAAACCAGGCTGGTGGGGCTGAGGAATGAGGACCTACAGGGGGTTTCCTGTGTCACCCAAGTTGGGGGAAGTGAGCCACAAGAACTTCATGGGTCTTTGGTTCCGAGTCTCTGAGATTCCTAAATTCTCAGCTTATAATTTCAAGAGTCTCAAAGCCCCCAAGTTTGGGGGTACCATAACTGGAAGAGGCCAGGAAGGCCTGGGCCACCTCTGCTTCCTTGGAGAGCAGAGGCCCCCTGACTCACCACAGAGACCAGGGTGGCAAAGGGGCCAGTGAGAGACCTGGGCAGGTACTCTCAGCCTTGGTGTAGCCCCTCCCCCTGGGCCTGTGGCTCCCCAGTTATACTGTGAGGGTTAAAGTTCCCCTCAGTGGGCCATCCTGATCCTGATGACGGTGGTGAAGAACGTGTGCCCTCATGAATGCCCAGGAGAGCCAGGCCTAGCAGCAGCCCCTCTCTGCATCCCACACCACTGCTGCCTTAAGCACTGGCCTGCTGTGTCACCTCCACAACTCACTTCACCTCTTAGAACCCTACACTCCTCCTAACCACCACCCCCTTCAAATAATTAGAAGTGAGACCACATTTCTACGGTGACCAGGAAGTAATGAACAAACCCGGAGAGGGTACCCGTGTGCCAGCTTTGAGAAGCTGAGCCCTTTACTAGCATGAACTCATTTGATCTTCACAATAGGTCTATGAGGGAGGCACTACCATTCGCCTCAACTCACAGATGAGGAAACAGACTCCAAGGTCCCCCAGGGTCACATAGCTGGGTGGGGTGGAGGGGCTGGCCCCCATACCCCCACATTGTACTGCCTCTCTGGGGGCAGAGCGCAGGAAATGAGGCAGGTCTCTTTACCTTGTGGTTCACGTCCCCTTCCCTGCACTCTGGGGAGAGGGCCAGGCCCCTACTGCTATATGAGAGAAGAGGGCTGGGTCCTTTGCCTTGACCCCCCATCCCACCCCACGCACCTCCAGGAGTGTCTGGAGAACAAGCTCAGAAGAGAAATGTTGGGGAGTCGAGACTCCTGAGAACCAGGTGCAGGCTGGGAAGGTTCTGTGGATGCTGTGGGGGGCTGCACGGAGGGAAGGGAAATGTGGTGGCTGCAACTGCTCTGCAGGACTCTGAGTCTTGGCTGGATGGGGGTGTTTGAAGCAGTTCATTCCCAAGGAGAATCACAAATGTAGCTCTGAGGCAGGGATCAACCTATCTCCAGGGAGGAGCTGCCTAACCTGGGCCTTCAGGTGGGGTAGGGGCATGTAGCAGGCCCTTCCTAGGGACCAGTGTCATGGGGCCACAGACCTAATGGCCCGAAGCCTGGTCTACTCACACCCAAAACTCACCTCCTCCTCGCCCTCTGTGTAGAGCTATGTAGACCAAGGGGAAACGAGGGAGGTGGCCTGTGGCAGTGCCCAACATAGCCCCATCGGTCATGGTTTTAATAACCCCAGAGAGAAGGCTAGAAGGGATTTCACAGAACCAGGTTGTTCCCTCTGCACAGTCTGAGGCTGGGAGAGGGCCCAGGGCTGCCTGAGGACACACACAACTTGGTGACAAAGGCTAGACTAAACCTGGCGCCTCCCTGTGGCTCAGCATGGTTCTCTCCACACCCTCGACAGAGGCAGATCAGAGGCTATGGAGAAACAGGGGAGTTGGTTCCTGGCTGGGCATAGAGAGACCCAGTAAAACCCAATCCTGGCCTTGACCAGCCACTGACTATTCTGGGCCTCATCCCTACAGATGTGAGATGAGGAGTGGGGTGTGTGGGAAAGGGCTCAGGGCCAGAGGGTAGAAACCAGGCAGGCCTCCTGGTGGGGAAGGGTGGGGGAGGGACTCACAGCAAGAGACTGCACATCACTGAGAGCGCACATGGGCTTTATTGGGGACCCACAGCAGGCACAGCAGAGGCACGCAGCCCCCAGAGGCCATAGACCTACTGGGGGCAGACAGGGTGAAGCAGTGTGAGGAACAGACAGTCTGGACTAAGAGGGTCCCAGAGCTGCAGGGAGAGGTCAAGTAAAGAGGCAAAAGGCAGGTTGGCTTCTGCAGTCATAGCAGAGAACAAGGCAGGCAGCATGGGACTTCAAGAATGTCCCAGAACAGGCCCCAGAGCTGTGAGCTGAGAAAGGACCAGAGCTTGCCCCACAGCCAACCTCCCACCAACAGAATCTCCTGCACATGCCTCCAAGGTAGGGGCTTGCCCCACCCCATCCCAGCAGCCCCGGCTCCAGCCCTTGGTGCATCTGTGTCCCACTGACTCTACTTTCTGAGAGCAAATGTCATGGGCATTTTGTCCCTGGTTGGCCAGGAACAAAATAGGGCTGGCCTTGAGACAGGGTATTGGGGGCACTTGCTGATGTCAGGTGGCAGGTCAGTCCCCCCACTCAAAGGGGGCTCACTGGGCCTGTGTAGTATAAATGAGAATGAGGCTTGGGGCCAGAACTGAGCTTGCTGATGACTGTGCTCCTCTTTCCCTGTTTGGAGAGTGGGTTCCACCTGATGACCTCAGAGGGCTGTTTTCTGCCATCACCCCACTGCCACTCCCAGCCCCTTCTCACCATCAGCCATCATAACTGCCCACCAGTCCTCCCCGACTCTAACTCCTCAGCCCCATTAAAGAAGCCCAAGAAATGCCAACAGATGTTTCAGGATGAAACACTCGCCTTCCCTGACCTGTGAGCTCAAAACCTAACTTCCCAGCAGGGGATACCAGAGAAGCCACTGTGTCCAACTCCTGGGCCCTAGAACCCCTCAGCTTTCCCCAGCAGAGGAACTCCTTTACTAAACTGCTCCCTGCTTTGCTATATGAACCTCAGAGTATCCTAGTTCAGGAAGTTCTCCCAAGGTCATCAGGACCAAGTCCCTGCTAAGAGCCACCCCAGAACCAGCAGCAATTACACAACAGATAACTAAAATCAGACTTGTTCATAGGCCAGGTATAGACTTCTAGAATATATCTGTATGAATATAGCATGCTGTCTCTCAATATGTACATTTACATACATAGACAGATCTCCATGGGACTCTTCATGTGTCCCCCTCCACTTCACCCCTGAAGTCATGCCCCAAAGAGCCAGAGCCCAGCCTGTGAGCCTCCAGGGTGCAGCCACTCCCCACTGCCTAATCCACCCACGCAGCAACCCTGCCCCACGTCCTGAGGATGGCTGAGACGTCATGGGACCACACCGGGCCGGTGCCAGGAGAAGTGCCTTCCAGGGTCCTAGGGCTGGGTGTTGACATCTCAACACAGGCTTCACTGAAGGGCGCTTAGGCAGCTGGGCAGCAAGGCTGCTCTCTGGGTTCCCCAGGGAGGCTGCTCCTGTTGTCTCCATCTCCCCATCTCTGGAGGAAGATGGCTGGCTGGTTCTTTGGATCGCTCGGTCTCTCTTTTTTGGTCTCTCTCTCTCTCTCTTCTGTACAATGAGGCAGAGAGAAGCCTTCCCACCTGCCCATACTAGCCCTGACCAGGCCTCTACAGTTTACAGCAGCAGCAGCGGCAACCAATCCAGCTTCTAGACTACAGAGCCTTGAAATCTTCCTCCTGTGAACTGGAGTGCCAGCACCAGGGAAAAGGAAGAAGGAAGGACATGGGACTCAGGGGGCCTTGGGCCAAGCCAGGTATAGGCTGAACAACTAGAAGAATGTCCCTCAAAACACACCTGGGGGACAGGAGGTACAGGCAGGGGAGAGGGCAGGTGGGCAAGAAGAGGGGCAGTAACAAATAGCTGCCATCAGAGCTGGTTAAAAACCACAGAGGCCTTGAGGTTGGCAGGCTCCATTCCCTCGCCAAAGGTGATGAGGAAGTACATGACCTTGCGGATCTTGGCCAGATCAGACAGACGCTCCCCGAACTCTAGGGCATCAGCCTCATTGCAATCTATAGCCTCCGAGTCCTCCTTGTGCCAGAAGATGGCTGCGGGGTCCAGCAGCTGGCGTGTCATGAGGTTGGTGAGGTCAGGCGTCCAGTTCTGCGAGGTGCCTGTGATGGTGACCTTGCCTGGCTTGTCCAGCACGATGTTCCAGCGGTCAAACTGCAGCTTCTGCTGCTGGATGAAATCCAGGCGGTACACAAACTCGGCTGGCCGTAGCAGCTTCTCGCCATCCTGGCGCTTCTCCCCACGCTGCTTAAGGCTCTCCACACGGAGACGCATCTGCTTGGTTAGGTCCTCATCCAGGACCAGTGGCATGTCCAGTGGCTGCTGTGGCCCATCCTCCGCCATGGCCCAAGTGCTGCTGCTGCTGCTGCTGCTGCTACTGCTCCCGCCAATGTCAAGGAGCCAAGTGGGCTGGGGCCTTGGCTGCCAAGAGAAGAGGCCACCAGAGGGGGGCCTCACTCCCCCTTCTGCCCTCCCCTTATCTCCTCCCCTCTTTGCCACTGGCCCTTCTCAGCCCCACCCACTTCTTAAAACAAGGGGTGTGGGAGGTCCCACTTGCCTTGTCTCTGCTCCTTACAGGAGCAATAATGCAGGTGTTGTGGGCAGACAGGAGGGTGGCAGGCTCCACAGGGACCAGAATGCTGATGTCAACTGCTGTGGCAACCACCCTGACTACCAGGGACAGCTGGGAGCTGGCCTGCTCATGAAGACAGGAGCACTTCACAGGCAGGGGAGAGGAGGGTGGAGGGCAGGGTGCACTCACTGGTGGCACAGAGGAGAGGTGAAGGCTGCCAGGAGTGGTGGCAGAGCTCAGGCCCGAGAGGGCCCTGCTGATTTGATGTCTGAAGTCACCCAAGCCAACCATGGAGCCACCCTTGACTCTTCCACACCCAAGTGCCAAGGCCTGTCAATTCTGCTGCTGAAATAGCCTGGAACTTACCCCTGTCGGGACCTCAGCCCAGCCACCATCATCTCTCACCTAGACCCCAGCTTCTTATACTTGAGCATCAGAATCACCTGGCCCCCATCCCAGAGTTGTTTATTTAACAGGTGATGAGCCTGAACACCTGCATTTCTAACAACCTCCCAGGTGACACTCACGCTGCTGGTCCCAGGATGTGCTTTGGGAATCACTGACCTAAAAGGCTCTGGCCTACTAGCCTTGCCTCCACACTAACCACAATAGGACCAGATTTCACTGTTACTAAAATCCCACCAGTTGTTCCACCTGCACTGAACTTCAGTCCCCCCAGGAGACCTAAGGCCGAGGAAGAATCTGGCAACTGCCTCTATCCCCACTGCCTGTCAGGAGCTCAGCTATTGTATATGGGCAAATGGAAGAACTGGAGTGTGTGAATGTAGCTGTGCACGGGGGCTGGGGAGAGGGGCCTGTGCCACAACATGCCACACACAGAGAAGAGGACAGAGTCATAGGCCAAGATGTAACAACTGAAAACAATCTGAAGGGTCTAGTCAATTGCCAGATGGAGGCTAAGTAAATCAGTGGGGCTTCTCTTTGCTCCACAGGAAAGAGGTGTTTCCATCCTTCCCAGCACTGGATTTTGCTTTTTATTTGTAGGTTTGCTTAGCGTTTGGCCGTGGTGTATAAGCCAGCAACCAGCACAGGCCATGCCACACGGAAGGCCTCGGAGGTGCTTGCTGAATGAGTGGACAACTGACGAGAAAACGACTGAAGTGATGGACCATGGGGCCCAAGTATGACAAGAGGAAGTTGACAGGCAGGGAGACAGTACATGGGCACTGGCTGGGGCCAAAATGAGGTTTAGGGACAGGTGTGTCAGGGAGGGAGCAAGAGGCTTGGGAGATAAGGTCAGAGAGATGGAGCCATTGACTAAAGACCTCCAGGGAGAGCAGTTCTAGTCCCAGGCTAGGGCTACAACTACGGCAGGAAGTGACCAAGGTGGCTGAAAGTGAAGGCTGCTGGAGATGAAACCAAGAACAGAGAGCATAGTAACAACGTGAGGGCGGAGACGGCAGGGTGTTGGCACACACACACAGTAATCCCTGGGAAACAGCAATACTTGGGGTAGAAAAGGCTAGGGAAGTGGAGGTGGCAGGCCTCCTGTGCCCGGGTGATCAGCCAGGACCACTGATTGGCAGGGGACAGCACTACTGTGGGCTGGGAAGGTGGCGGGGCAAGTGGTGGGCAGGAGCCAGGCGTGCGCATGAGGGAGTCACATCTGGAAGCAGCACAGGGGAAGAGGAACCCCTATTTCTGGACCCTTAGGGATGAGGATACAGGGCACAAGGCCCCTGGGGAGAGCCTGGTTTCACCTGGGCAGAGAGGCACCAACATGCAGGAGACTGAAGGTGGAGGGCGAGGTGATGGGAGCCAGAGGAAGGCCAGTGTGGGACGGGAGGGATGGACATCTGGAGGAGACGTGCACTAAGCATTGTGGCCACGGAGACAGGAAGGAGCAGGAGGTTGCAGGTGGGGGTTGGGCCTGATGATGTTCACAGACCCACCACAGGCTGGAAGGCAGGCTGTAGGAATACAGAGAAGTGCAAACTCCAAACTTGCATATGTGATTGCTAATTTTTGCATATACACAGGAAAACCAACCAAACAAAAAATGGACCTCAAATGGAAAAAAGACTAGAAGGAAATATAGAAAACCCTTCATGTGGACTGTTTGTGGATAATGGCAACCTTAGGCTCCTTTATACTTTGTACTTTTACAAATCTTCTGTCATCACCATCTACTGAGGTGCCCAACTAACACACGGTGAGTGAACAGCCAAGTAACTGAAGAGCGTTAATTCCCTACAAACAAGGGCAGAGACGAAGTGGGAAACATGTTTAAATGGAACTAAAAGACAACCCAGCCCTGCCTCCAAATGCTCTCCAGGCCCTGCCCAGCACTGCCCACACTAGCCCTTGCTTCCCCAGACACTCGACTGGGACTCTGGCCACTCCCATGCTTTCCTGGGTCAGAGGCTTGACTCTTACAGGGCCTGGGCCCAAGCCCAGAACCAGACACACCTGGCTCAGAGCAGGCATCAGTCCTGCCCCAAGGCCCAGAGCTGTGCCCGGCCCCAGGGAGGTGAGGTCACAGGGACCTTGGGTCTAGCTGAGACCAGACGAGGTCTAGCTGAAGGCAATGCTCAACCAAACTGTCACATCCTGATTTCAGGTGCATAAACCCTGGTCTCCTGACGTGCACAGCCTGGCCCTCAGGGAGCACATAGTGAAGTCAGGAGGCCATAATGCCCTCACCAGGGATCCCCGCAGAGAGGGGGCCCACTGCCAAGAAGTGTCTGGCAGGACATAGAGCTAGGTGGGAGCCCAAGGAGGGGCAGGGGAGGGAATTACGGATTGCAGCAGGCCACTAAAGGCCAAGGGCTTGCCCTCCTCAGGCTTCTTTAATCATCCCACAAGGCTGGGGGCTGGGAAGGTCGGGTTTACACTGAGGAGAGAAAGAATGGGACCTGCCCAAAGTCAACACACAAGTAGTAAGGGACTCAGCAAAAACCAAACCCAGATCTGGGTGGCTTCAAATCCTGTATGCACAAATCCCAGGTGGCCTCAAGGACAGTGGGGGGGTAAAGGTGGCTTCCTGGAGGAGCATATGTTTAAGGTGTGGTGGCCTTGAGTCTGACATGTCCCCTGAGTGGGGGTGAGGGGACGGGGCAGAGGTGCTCAACAGCTCCAATGCCCTTCCATGGAGAAAACAGGGTGAGGCAGGGAGGCCCTGAAGGGCAACAGGCCCACAAGGTGAGGGGTGACAATAAACAGTGCCTCCAGTGGGGACAGAAGAGGAGGTAAGGCACAATAATGAGCTCCCTGGGGCCCACTCCTTCCAGGACCCAGGGGCTATCGCCACAGCAGCGCAGAAGGCAGAGTGCAATTAGCCAAGAGCACTCAGCTCCCCATGGACCCAAGTTGCTGGAGATTGGCCCCTGCCCCTGGCAGCCTCCATGACCAGTCAGGCCAAGTGCCCCCAGGCCCTACAGTGGGGACCTTTGGCTCAGAGATAAACACAGGCCTGCTTAAGGTGGCATAGCATCACAGACAGGCCTCCTGCCGTGGGTCCTGGGTGGCTCTCCCACTGCCCAGCTGGGGAGCTGCATCAGGAAGTCTGTGGGGCCAGGCTGCGGGAGGGACACACAGCTAGCAGAGTCTCTCACCTACAGATGACAGCCAGCCCACTCCCAGAGGAGAACCCAGAGCAGTCAGGAAGTCTGGGGCACCAAGGCCAGTGTGGAGCTGCTGGTCGGTAGCTGGGCCCAAGAATTTGGAGAGGGAGCCATTCCCAAAACTCTCCAGAGCCTTCTCTGTGCCAGGTCCCTGTTGGACTTAGCGGGAAGATATAACTTGGGCCAGCTCTGCCCATGGGGAGCTCACCTCAAGAGGGCAGATGACAGATAAACAGGCAAGTAATTACAGGGTAGGATGGGGGTGAGGAGCACTGACCTCAGAGAGCCACATGTGACATCATTTTGCTCATGGTCCTCGAGGCCCAGGGGAGGGTCAGGGCATGGTGCTGTCCTTCCAGTGTAGGGCTGGAAGCTAGGCCCTTTCAGCTCAGATGCCCCAGGAATAGGCTACTGTACTGTAGTGCCTTTGCCAAGGCCCTGAGGGTCCTTATAGCAGGACCATCAGGGACTGGCCCCAGGGATGTCCACCCTGGGGTACCTTTGTGGGGCCACACCCCTGCTGTGGACACACGAGAACAGGGCACCTACCACAATCCCAACCTCAGCCAAGGGCACAGCTCCCTCTGATGGAGGAGAGATGCCTCTGAGGACAAGGAGAAAAACTCACTCTGCTCCTGTGCCCTGCTTGCACAGGAACACCCACATGTTCTACAAGTGTTAGCAATCAAAACACTGGCACCACTTTGTGAGTACACTGCAGGACTTGGAGCCCTCCACACCCAGACAGACCGCTACTCTGCTCATTCTAATTTTGCAGGTGAGTAACTAACCTGAGGGCCCTTACAAAAAGACCAGGTGGTGAGGCTGGGGCTCAAATGCCAGCCTGGGACACTCAGATATCTAGTGCTCCTAAGGCCACTGCCAGTCCCTTCCTGGGGACAACAGGAAGGGGCGGGATGAGGAAGAGGCAACACCTGCGCATCTCTACCTGTTGTTGTTCCAAGAGATAAAGGGTCTGGTTCCACTATAGCCTCCCAGCTCCCCAGAAAGGGTGCTCTGAATACTGCTGAGCACCGCCACAGGATGGACTGGAAGGATTAGAGCCTGTTCTTTCCAACTCAAGCCCTTCAGCCCTGGTCCAGAACACCAGCAGCTTGGTACCAGGAATTATGAAGCTGGGCATGGTCTGGACCACCCCTGCTGGGAAGCTGGAAAAAGTGAGGCCCAGAGGACAGTGACTGACCCAAATCACACAGTAGGGGACTGACAGGGATCTCCTGAGCCTCCTTAGCAGTATCTCCATAATGCTTCCACATTTCACAAATGTGTGACCTACCAAGTGGCTCCAGGGACACTGAGTCCCCAACAGCAGGGAGGGGATGCATCAGAATCACCTGGTTAGCTGCACAGATTCCCAGCACCTGGCCCCGGGATCCCCAGCTGGTGGGTGAAAAAAGGCAATCCTGAAGCTCAGCCAGTGCTGGGACCCCGGCATCAGCTTTCAGAAAGCCTCCTCTGCCACATTCAGGCCGCACCTGTCTGGCAGTGAGGGCCACAGGCTGCATGAACACCCCCACATCCCCAGCACACTCTGCACCAGGCATTACCTTTTGCCACAGTGATTCCCGGGAAGCGAGTGATGAGCAAGCTGCCACAAACCAGCAGTTGCCCACCTGGCCCTGGTGTAGGTCGTGGGAGCTGATGCCATCCACAAAGAGGCGGGGGTCCTCACAGATGTCCTACAGGGAAAGTGAGGGGAAAACATGAGAGGCCAAGGAGCACAAGGATTCCTGCCATGGCAGAAAGAAATCCACCTGTCTCCCCTGCAGACGAGAGGGCCCATGTGGCCTGCCTGCTCCCACACAGGATGCCTGGAATCCCCTTCCCCTTCCCTGGATAGAGGGTGATCTTCTGCCAAAGGTTTGCAGATGGACAAGCACGGAGGAAGGGCCCGACACTGTCTTCCTCCTGACCTCAACCAGCAAGGGCTCAGTCCCTTCACTCTTCTGTACCCACAGCCCACAGTGCCCATCCTGGGAAGCCCCTGGCCCAGTCACCAGGAAGCGGTATGGGGGTGCAGGGAAGTGACAAACACCGAAGTTGCACCTGATGGACACTAAGTGAAGGAAGAGTGGGGAGCTGAAGGGCCAGGCCTTGTGGGGCATGTCCCACATGTGGTCTCAGAGGAATGGAGGTTTGGAGAGGGGCAGTGACTTGTCAGAGGGCAGCAACTCCTTGTTTTTGGTTTTCTATAGAGACCGGCAGGCACAGCCAGAGGCTGCTAGGGAACAGGATGAAGCAGCCACCGGGCAGGGAAGGGAGTCATGTGCTCTCAGGCCCAGCCCTTCCTAATTTCCAGAAGCCCCTTCCTCTGTCCACCAGGAGAGAGCCAGCCGGGTGGGCCCAGGGCCAACCACCCTCTGCCCCTGACCTGCCTACGGAGCTCAGACTGAGGCCTCTATCTCCTCCTGCACTAGGGTTTTCTTTCTTTTGCCCGGGAGGCAATGGTGTGAGAGGGGAAAGCATGGGCCTAGGCTTCAGTCTAGAGACTGAATTCCAGCTCCTCACGCTGCAATTTCCTTCTCTGAGCCTCAGCTTTCTCATCTCTAAAGCGGGATTGATGATTCCCACTTTGCGAGGAGTCAATATGTGGAAAGTACCAAGCCCAAGGCCTGACCCAAAGAGAATGAAAGTCTGTTTAAATTGCCAGGAACTGGGACGCTATGCCCAGCCCTACACGGGAGGCTCCCACACCACAAATACGACCTGGAAAGGCAGGCCCACCCAGAGGCCTGACCCCAGGCTGGTCAGCTCTCCGCAGGGGCAGCAGAGTGAGCCTTGTGCAACCTCTGCCCCTGGCCCTGGAGCAGAGCCATACAGACACCTACCAAGCCCCCAAGTACCCTGCCTGTGCCTGATTTGGGCCCAGTGGTCAGGCTGACGCAGGGCTGGGCATGGGGGAAAGGTTCCCTTCCCCCTGCCCAGTCCAGGATCAGCTCGAGGCACATATGTACGACTTGTGTCCCTCCTCCTCTCCCATCAGCACCTTCACTCTGCCAAGTTGAGAGGGAGTGAATGCTCACCAAAGGGTAGGTACAGCTAAGGGTGGGGAGGCAAACGCTGGGATGTGCCTTCCATGTACCAGGCATCATGCTGGCGCCACAATCAATCCCTATCATGGCCCTGTACCTGACACACCCACTCAGGCCTGGGTTCCACCCAGAGGTGGGAAAAATGCCCATTTTACAGATGTGGAAACTGAGGCCTACAGAGGTTGAGTACCATGCCCCAGCAACAGGGCACAAGCAGGAGGGCAACGGCCCTCTGCCTGCCTCTACTTCAGCAGGTGCTCCTGAGCTAGTTCAAGCACAACAGTGCAGGCAGCCAGCAGAGGGCAGCAGAGGCAGGAAGATGGAACCCGAATTCCTCTCCCGGTTTACTCGCTGTGCGACTTTGGGTATCCATTTCCCTCACCTGTGCAAAGGAGATTAATGGTCATCCATGGAGGTAGGTGGAAAAACCACAGAAACAGCTCACAATGACTGGGCACCTGCTGTGTGACAGGCCCTTGGCAAGGAAAATGGGACAAAGGGCCAAGGTGTCTGAGACTCCTGTGGCCCCCTGTGCCAGAGAATGGGCTAGAACCCCCCAGGTCATGAGAGCCCCTTCCAGCTGATAGTGCAGAGTGACTGAGAGCATGGGTCCGGGCAAGCCAGTGAGGTCGCCTGCTCTCATCCTGTGCCCAGGGGACCCCTTCAGGAAGCACAGTCAGAGGAAGTGGCTGGCCTTCTTATTTTATCTCCTAGCCCTGATCACACCCAGACCAGCCTTCTGACCAGAGAGAGTTATGACTTAGCTGCTGCCTCTCTGAGGCCCAGAGAATAGGCAGGATGGCGGGTAGGAAAGGAGCTTTGGTATCTGGAGGATCCCACACTGTGCCATGGGAAGAGGGATAGAGCCACTGCCTGGGGTCACCAGATCCTACAGCAGGAAGTGACTCCCCGGTGTCCCTCCACTTCAGATCCTCCCAGGCAGTGCCCTGTGACAGAGACACAATTGCCCCATTCCACAGAGGCGGCTGAGCCCATATGGGAGCAGTGACTTCCAAGGTCATGAGGCAAACAAGTGAAGGGAACAGAACCCAGGTCTGCTGGGCTCCTGTCCAGGGCTCTCCTTCCCACTGAGCTGCAGGCTGGGCAGATCTGTAGGACACATCCAACCACCCAGCCTGGCCCTGACACCCCAGGACAGAGCTCCAGCCAGACACTTCCCCAGCACTTGAGAGACGGAGCCCAATGGCTTCATCTGCCCTGACTTCTGGCAGAGTGGAGACCTGGGGGCAAGCTAGGAGGGTGCAGGTGGAGGAGGCAGTGTCTCCACTGCCCAAGGAAGCTCTGGGTTACCAGCATTAACCTAAAGAAACCACCTGAGGTTAGTGGCACCTGGGGTCTACCCTAGAATCCAGAGGCCACCTTGAGACACCTCTAAAGGAATATCTCTAAAGGAACAACCAAAGAAACAGCTCACAGTGACTGGGCACCACCTATCTGTGAGACCAGCTCCACCAGATGCAGACCACAGCCCAAGCCACCTCCCTTCTCCCTTTGTGGCACAACAAGAAAGTCGGGTTTCCAGTCCCGCTGTACAAACCAGGAAGGCAGCAAGGCAGGGGTGGAGCACAGCCTCCTTCCACCCTCCCCAGCCCCTCTTCCTTGTCCAGCCACCTTCACCCATCACCTCCCTCATGGAATCAAAGATGATATAAGTGACTGACTAGGAAGTCAGGCACTGTGCAAAACATTCCTGGCAGACTGTTTGCAGCCCCTCTTACAGATGAGGACAGCAGACCCAGTCACTTTCTAGAGCCACATAGGAAGAGGCAAACTGAGCCTCAAACTCAAACTGTCAGGCTCCACAGCCTCCAGGTAGGCTACGTTGTATGAGTGACAAGGATGCCATCTCTTTGCACCTAACCTAAGGCCAGCTTAGGAGGTTCTACTATATAGCAATGAGACCAAAAGGTCAAGGGAAGCCCAGGCCCTCACTCCTGTCACCAAGGGACCAGTCTTCTCAAGACCAGTGTTTGCCCTTCCGCCAGTGACCAGACATGGGTCACTGAGTGGATTAGGGCAAGTCTCTGTCCACGGGCAGGATCTTGACAAGGAACCAGACCCCGACCCTTCATGGGAGCAGAACTGTGGCCACAAGGGCCAGAGAGGGACCAGAGGAGGCTGCTTGGAGGCAATGACTGACAGAGCAGGTGTGGAGAGGCTGGCAGGCAAGAGGCTCAGGAGGGGATGGGGGTTCTGAGACTCTGAGACACTGAGACGCTGCTGCCTTTGACAAGGCCCTGCTCTGGGCACCTGGCCTCCTATGTGCCCTTCCACCCCTGACCACACTGGGTTTGCCTTTGGGTCTCCCTCACCAACCCGGGAGCTCCAAGGCAGCACCCAAGCCTGACTCCAAGGCAGCGCCCAAGCCCCATCCACAGTTAGCAAAGCTTGGCAGGTTCCACTAGGACTGCAGACAGGTCCTGAGGGGGGTGGGGGGGAGTGGGAGTGTAGGGGGACAAAGTGGCATGCAGGACCACACTGGTGGGGGTCATCTGAGAACTAGCGTTGACCACTCCCCTGGTCAACATGCCTTAGGGCATGGCCTTCTGTACCTGTAGTCACCTCTCCCCTCCTTAGCCCTCCCAGCCTATGAGACCAGCTCCACCCCATGCAGACCACAGCCCAAGCCACCTCCCTTCTCCCTTTGTGGCACAACAAGAAATTCAGGTTTCCAGTCCCACTGTACAATCCAGGAAGGCAGCAAGGCTGGGGTGGAGCTGGCCTGGGCTGCACCTGCACAGCCTCCTTTCACCCTCCCCTCCCAGCCCCTCTTCCTTGTCCAGACAACTTCACCCATTACCTCCATCCTGAAATCAAAGATCACAGAAGGAACTGCCTAAGCAAGTGGGGAAACTGAGGTCTAGAAGGAAGTGGGACTTCAGCCTGGGACAGGCAAGGGCAGTGTTCTCAGGAGTTATAGCGTGTGGCCCACCCCCCTGCCACTGACTGGCCTTCCCCCAGCCCTACCCCCATCTCCTCCAGTAGTGGTCCCCACCCTTTCAGGCCACTTCCTCTGGAAGCTTTCCCTGACCCCACTGAACTCTGTCACTGAGCATATGCCCGGAAGGGGGTCATTCCTGACTAGGGCAGAGGCCTAGGTGGCTGGGTGTGCCCTAGCTGCCAGCCCTCACTGCGAAGTGCCTGCTTCATGGCGTAAGAAGGCTTAATGCTGAGTGCAGCTGAAGAGTAGAGTCTCCAGGAAATGGCCTGATGGGCACGAGCCCAGGGGGTGGGGCTGGGGCCCACCAGCCTGCCTGGGGAGAAATCTGGGAGGTTCCAGAATTGCGGTGTGTTCACAGGACCCTTAATTGTCCCCTCTGCATTCTACCAGAGGGCCTCCAGGCTGACAGCAGGTAAGGGCAAGGCTGACTGCTGGATGTGGGTGGGGGACACTGCGCCCCCCAGGAGTGAAGAAGTACTGGGCCTGAGCCAAGAGGAAGATGGCTCCTGCCCCATACCCTTGGGATTCCCCCGAGCTCGCTGGCTTTGAGACAGTCCCCATTTCATTGTCCTCTTGTCTCCCTGACCAGGACTGTGAGGGAGTTGACAGATGTTTACCGTACTGGAAAGAACAAAACACAACGAGCCCATGGGGGCAGGGGCGTCAGCCCAAGGTAGGTGCCCTGGGTGAAGACTGAAAAGGACAAGGCTTAGTGTCACCTGCAGAGTCCACAGAAAATAGGAAGTCTCAGACACAGTGGCTCTGGGTCCCCAACAGTGTTGGCAAGGACAAGGTGAGCAAGAGAGGGGAAGCAGTTTGTCACCTGCCTTCCATATACACATACACGACATTCCAACCTCTAGAAGCCATAAACAGCCTGGGAGGCCAAGGCAGAAGTGTTTGAGACCAGGAGTTAGAGACCAGCATGAGCAACATTGTCAGACTGCATCTCCATTAAAAAATAAAAGTATTAGCTAGGCCTGATGGCACATGCCTGTAGTCCCAGATACTCAGGACGCTGAAGTGGGAGGACCACTTAAACCTAGGAGTTCAAGGTACAGTGAGCTATGAAGACACCACTGCACTCTAACCCAGGTGACAGAGCAAGATTCTGTCAAAAAAAAAAAAAAAAGAATTACTCTTTCCAATTACAGATGAGGAAACTGAGGTCTAAATAGGAAGAGCAGCTCATCTTCATCCTCCAACCAGCAAACCAAGAAAGAAACAAACACCCCCAAGAAGAAGGAGAGTTAAGTCAGCATGAGCAAAAACTCCACTACTTACTACAGTAGACAGAATTGGTAATAGTAACTTTTAAAATTGTCATTAGTTCTGCAGTATTAGCTGAAATGTAGTACAGAAAAGAATGTACATTTAGATACTTGGATTCAGTTGCTTATAGTCTGTAAATTTAAAACAGCTTAATTTTGTATAGGTTACACACACGGCCATTTCTGTAAAGTCCTCTAAGACTACATACTTTTTATTTTTCCTTTTTTTTTTTTTTTTTTAAGGCATTTGTTTTCCCTTCTTGGAAGGGAACATTGATATTTAACAATTTTTAGAGACTGTCATCTCATATATATAAAATGGACACATGGCTATAAGACAATGTATAGGAGATGAGTAGTTAATGTATTTTATTTTATATGCCAATCTACTTTATTGTTAAAAGATTAAACATTGAATCAGGATTTGTGGAAACCTGTAGTGAAATACCTTAAGCTGTTAACTGTAACGTGTGGAATAGGAATTGCTCAGTGGATTGGTTGTATGTTGTGGACTACTTAAGTCTACATTTGTTACTGTGCTAATAAACAATA